>VONZ01000142.1:0-82500 GCA_012976165.1 Labeo catla | reverse complement strand
ACATCTTGGATGACAAGGGGGTGAGTAAATTATTTGTGAATTGTTGTTCTTAAATTCCAAAAGTTTTCACCCCCACCTCTTAATGCGTAGTTTTTCCTTCTGAAGCATCAGTGAGTCCCTCAGTTACCCTCAATGTGAAAAGATGGATCTCAAAATCATACAGTCATTGTTGGAAAGGGTTCAATTACACAAAAATGCTGAAAAACCAAAGAATTTGTGGGACATGAAGGATTTTTATGTAGAACAGCAGGCAGTTTAATTGTTCAGGACAAACAAGGGACTCATGAACAACTATCACTAAACAAAAAAAACACAGCTGTGTTTCATTCAGACAACAACACAGTATGTAGAATCAAGTGTATGTAAACTTTTGAATGGGGTCATTTTTATAAATTCAGCTATTAATTTCTCTTGTGGACTATATGTAAACATCTTTTATGTAATATATCTTATTCAGGTCAGTATTAAATAAAAAATAACATGCGTTTTGTATGATCCCTCTTATTTTGGTAAAATAATTAACATTCTTGCAGAAGTCTTTCACTTCAACTGTAGATGAATGTACGGAAGTATTTTCTTCTGAAGTCTGTTTAAGGAATATAGAGCAGTGATGAATACGTAAAGCTGGCAGATGTAGTTCATGTGAGTGCTGGTTCTCAAGGTAGTGAATATGGGCCACTCATAAATACTTAAACAGATCTAATGCAGAATGTGTGGAGGGAATGTTTCAAGGGACAGTGGCTGTGCTCTGACTCATCTTTTTTCTGTCTGTTCGGCTGGATGCGGTTTAAAAAGTTGTTGGCGATTTTGCATAAATGATTAATGGCCGATTAATAGCACTTTTGGAAAAGCAGCCAGTCAGAAAAGATGCATCAAGATGCTTTTAAAATCCTTTTCTCCTCTGAAGAGGTCCATAAAAGCAGTTCAGCAACTCTGAATGGGGACTGTTGCATAAATGTATCTTCAGCCAATTTTACCACACTCTTAGTTTTATTGAGAGATTAATTGTGAGAAATTATTTAAAATAGCCTTGGATAACAAAATCAATCATGAATTTTTGTTGCCATAGGGATGATGATAAAGAAGGGCTGAAGTTCTACACTGATCCCTCCTACTTTTTTGACCTGTGGAAAGAGAAGATGCTACAGGACACAGAAGACAAGAGGAAAGAAAAGAGACGACAGAAGGTTAAACACTCTTTCTTTTTCTTTTTTCCCACCTACACAAACTAACACAACTTTCAATAAATTGAATACTTTTATTTATTAAGGATGCATTAAAATTATTAAAAGTGACAGTAAGACATTTATAATGTTACAAAAAAGGCTAAGGCTATTAAGCAGCAACAAATCAGCATATTAGAATGATTTCTGTAGGGTCATGTGACACTAATGGCTGCTGAAAATTCAGCTTTGCCTGCAGAGGAATAAAATACATTTTTAAATTGTTCCTAAATAGAAAACAAACTTGTAATAATATTTTACAACATTACAGTTTTTACAGTATTTTTGATCAAACAAATGCCACCTTGATGAGTAATCTTTAAAAAATATTTAAAAAAATGTTACCAACCACAAACTTTGTTACTGTATGGCGAAATATCATTTGTCAAACTTCCCACTCCACATAAATGTATACTAAAGGGACAGTACACCCAAAACTGAACATTACCTCATGATTTACTCACCCCGAAGCCATCCTAGGTGTATATGACTTTCTACTGTCAGACGAATACAGTCTGAGTTCTATTAAAAAATGTCCTGGCTCTTCCAAACTTTATAATAGCAGTGAATGGGTGTTGAGATTTTGAAGCAAAATAAAGTGAATCTATCCGTCATAAAAAGTACTCCACATGGCTCTGGGAGGTTAATAAAGGCCTTCTGAAGCAAATTTCATGCGTTTGTGTAAGAAAAATATCCATATTTAGGACTTTATAAACTGTAGCTTCCACTAACTGTTGTACTTGTGTTCACAAGAGTGGCGTTCCAACGGATGACGTAGGATTTAGGCGAAGCGTAAGCGTAAAAAATTAAAACACTTATTTCATAGATACAGTCAAATTCAAGTATTTCAAGCACTTTAAGCAACTTGTACGAACGCTGTATACATCTAGGATGGCGTGAGGGTAAGTAAATCATGGGGTGATTTTCATTTTTGGATGAACTATCCCTTTAAACATCAAATTTGTTCTGACTAGCTGTGATTGTGTCCCATTATGCATAGTATAATCGACATTTATGAGGTGTTATGTGATAACTAAACATCTCTCTGTCACTTGATACTTTGCTACAGGAGCAGAGGCGATGTGTGGACGGCACACTGCAGAGAGAGGTGAAGAAGGTGCGTAAAGCAAGAAACCGCAGGCAGGAATGGAATATGATGGCCTTTGATAAGGAACTGAGACCGGACCATCGACATTCCCACACTGTGCACAGAGGAGGCTCCACGGAGGGCACCATGTCCCCAGAGCACAGGTAACACAGATTGCATGCACTTGAGTTTACATATATAAACTCAGTTTCATCTGATCTAATTCATAATTCATGTAGGGCTCATGGAGATCATGCAGATCATGGCTATCTCTCCATGGCCAACCATGCTGGCCATGCGCACACTTACTCAGGGCCTCCGCCTAGTATGGCGGCCCTGTCAGCTCATAGCCACATGGGCATGGACCAGGATTACCGGGGAGGGCCTATGGCATACCGTTCTGGCACACTGGGACGTCCACACCAGGCTCCACCGCCTCCACCAGCATCGAACACAATTAATGGCTCTGTGAACCTCCCACCTGTCGACTACAGGTTTGTCATTTTTATTTAAATTAATCGATTGTTGTAAATAAACTTGAACAGTTGATTGTAAAACATTCTCAAGCAATTTCTGTAATGTATATCACATTTTTCAGAGGTTTACAAACATGATTGTTGGATCACACTTGTTTCTCTATATATAAAATGGGTGTTTTAAACAACAGGGGTGGTAGGGGGTCCACGAAAAATTGGAAAGAGAGAACGTTTTTTACAAGATGTATTTTTAGGGCTGTCAAAATTAATGTGTGAACTCAAGGTATTAATGATATTTGTTTATTTTTTATTTATTGTTTTTCTATTATTTCTATTACACTATATGAAATACTGAGATAGAATTTTTCTAAATTAATCAGGATTATTTTAAATATTATAATACAATATTTGATAGAATCTGCACATAGTTTTGCAAAATACATTTTTAAAATATATGAATATAAATTATATTTATATATTATTTTATTATATTATGTTTACAGATATATTACATTAGAATATGTATATTTTAATGCAGTTATTTTAAATATTATAATACAATATTTGATAAAATATTGTATGTAGTTTTGCAAAATACTTTTTTAACATATCTAAATATAAATTATATTTTATTATTACAAATATATTAGAATATGTATACTTGATTGTAATTATTTTAAATATTATAATACAATATTTGATAAAATACTGCATGAAGTTTTGCAAAATACATTTTTAAAATATATAAATATAAATCATATATATTATTTTATTATATTATTATGACACATATTATATTTGAATGTGTGTGTGTGTGTGTGTGTGTGTGTGTGTGTGTTTTTGGTTATTTTAGTACATGAAGTTAAACTAAATTAAAATGAGAAATGAAAAAGTTTTAGATTTTATTTTATTTCATACAACTATTTTTTTTAATGGATTTCATTTCAGTTTTAGTTCAACTTTAATAACCCTGCCTTGGCATCAGAAAGTTTGCAAACACCTGCACTGTATTGTACACATGCAAATTCTGCCACCTAATGGTCAACATGTTTGTGACATGCATTCATGATTTAACTATGCAGGTTTACCTTTTACTTGACTTGAGTTTATGTTGAATGACATGAAAAAGCATGATTTAATTTCCTTCCTCTCTCGACAGTGTTGATTACATGAATTCTGGGCCGCCGCCTCCACCACCAGCTGTTATCCCATCAGCACAAACTGCATTTGCTATGCCACCCATGGGACCGGTCCAGCCTCCAGGCCACCTAGGTCCAATGGGAGCAGTCGCTGGCTATGCCCCACCCGTTCCACCTACCTCTGGACAAATGGCTGCTCCTCCTCCACCAGTAGCCCCACCCCCTCCCCCCAGTGCAGTCCAATCCATCACTCCCAAACGGCCCTCTGTGCCTAACGAGGCCCAGACCACGAACGATGCCCGCAGTGACCTGCTCGCAGCTATAAGAATGGGTATGTAGTGTGTTTAGGTTATGAACAGAAGCATTTCACACTTATTAAACATAGATGAGATTTCACCTTTACTTGTCATTATAAAATATATATGTGACCCTGGACCACAAAACCAGTCATAAGGGTCGATTTTTTGAAATTGAGATTTATACATCATCTGAAAGCTGAATATAATAGTTTTGATATATTTACGGTAGAAAATTTACAAAATATCTTAATGGAACATGATCTTTACTTAATATCCTAATGATTTTTGGCATAAAAGGAAAATCGATAATTTTGACCCATACAATGTATTTTTGGCTATTGCTACCAATATACCCATACGACTTACGACTAGTTTTGTGGTCCAGGGTCACATATATATACATATATAACACTAGGTAGATAACTTACAAATTACTTATAAATTATTATTTAGTCTATTACTGATTGCAGATTACTCGATGAAAACTGTAGTTAGTAACAAAATCTAGTAATATAATCTATAAAAAAAAATTTTAATAAAAAAGAACAATTAAACATATCATATTGATATTTAAAAAAAAGAAATAAATTTCCGTTTTTGATATCAATATCATAAAAAGCATTAAACATTACATTGGTGAGTTGATAGAGAGTGAATAATAAGTCGATAAAAAAACAAATAATTAATGAAATCATAAAAATGAACAATAAAAGTAATTTAAACACTTCAACACTAAAAATATTAATATTTGTATTTGGAAAAGGAAAGGAAAGGACATGACGTGTGGCCAAGTATGGTGACCCATACTTGGAATTTGTGCTCTGCATTTAACCCATCCAAGTGTGCACACACACAGTAGTGAGAAGTGATCAAACACACACACCATGAACACACACCCAGAGCAGTGAGCAGCCATATTGCTATCGCTGCGGCGCCCGGGGAGCAGTCGTGGTATTGAGGGTGGAGAGAGCACTGGTTATTCACTCCCACCACCTTCAATCCCTGCCAGACCTGGGACTCAAACCCCCAACCTTTCGATTACAAGCCTGACTCCCTAACCATTAGGCCACGGCTATCTACCGTTTTCTTTTTAAAATAAAATAAAATAAAAAAATAAAATAAAATAAAAAATAAATATATATATACACACACACACACACACACACATGTTGGGTTTACATGTTTTATGGGGACATTCCATAGGCGTAATGGTTTTTATACTGTACAAACCGTATTTTCTATCACCCTACACCTACCCTACACCTACCCTACACCTAAACCTAGCCCTCACAGGAGACTGTGCACACTTTTACTTTCTCAAAAAAACTCATTGTGCATGATTTATAAGCCTGTTTCCTCATGGGGACCTCACAAATGTCCCCACAAGGTCAAAATTTACTGGTATTACTATCCTTGTGGGGACATTTGGTCCCCATAACGTGATGAATACCAGGTGCACGCATACACACACACACACACACACACACACACATGTTGGGTTTACATGTTTTATGGGGACATTCCATAGGCGTAATGGTTTTTATACTGTACAAACCGTATTTTCTATCGCCCTACACCTAAACCTAGCCCTCACAGGAGACTGTGCACACTTTTACTTTCTCAAAAAAACTCATTGTGCATGATTTATAAGCCTGTTTCCTCATGGGGACCTCACAAATGTCCCCACAAGGTCAAAATTTACTGGTATTACTATCCTTGTGGGGACATTTGGTCCCCATAACGTGATGAATACCAGGTGCACACACACACACACAGTCTGGTTTATTATCCTTGTGGGGACTCTCCATAGGTGCAATGGTTTTTATACTCTCCACACTGTATTTTCTATCCCCTTACCCTAACCCTACCCCTAAACCTAACCCTTACAGAAAACTTTCTGCATTTTTACTTTGTCAAAAAAACTCATTCTGTATGATTTATAAGCTTTTGTACCCATGGGGACCTCAAGCCAGTCCCCACAATGTCAAAAATTTCAGGTTTTACTATCCTTGTGGGGACATTTGGTCCCCACAATGTAGCAAAAACAAGTACACATATATATATATGTATGTGTGTGTGTGTATGAAGAGTTCATTTGCAAAAACAGATAACTCAAAAAATTTTCAACAATCATTTTAATTTCAATCAAACAGCAGTTGGGTTATTTTGGTTAGGTAAATAATAACTAAAAAATACAACTAACCCAATAAATTAAATTAAATAAATGAAAAACATGATATTTTTTTGAACATTTTTAAAAATGGAGTTTTCTATTTTTTCAAATAATATATTTTGTATATAATTATATATACACACACACACACACATAATTTGTATTTAATATAATTTTATATATACGTTTTAAGTTTTTTTTTTTTATTTTGAAATGAAAATTGATCTATTTGATCAAAATGACAGTAAAACGGTATTATTGTGAAATATTCGTACTATGTAAAATATTTGATATTTTAATATATTAACAGCAGACATTACTCCAGTCGTCAATTGTGCTGCTTAATATTTTAATACAGAAAACTGTGATACTTTTTTTTAGGATTTTTTGATGAATAGAAAACTAAAAAGAAAAGCATTTTTTGAAATGGTAATCTTTTGTGACACTATGAATATCTTTACTGTCAAATAAATGCTTTGTTGCTGACAGAATTACTTTAAAAAAACCGAACTGACCGTAAACTTTTGAACAACTTTTGAAGTGTTTTTATAAACTGCAGCAGTGCATGATGCATCATATTGTGAACGAGACGAACAACCAATGCGTGAATCAAATTGCAGACAATTTCTGTTTTCCACGCATTCTTTCCTATTATATCCCAGCATGTGGGCAGAAACAAATCATATAGAACAGTGAATTTGTTCTCTGCAACATTAACTTCCCCTCCTACACTCAACCACAGTATCTCACAGGAGATCATGTGAGCGCCACTGACTTTACTTATTTACATTAAGTTACACGTCGATAAACTTTGTTGAGTTGCCTGAGTCGCCCACTGTTGTTCTTCACTCATTGAAAATGAATGGGTTGTTAAATGCCTTCATGTTTGTTTGAACTGCAGGTATCCAGCTGAAAAAAGTTCAAGAGCAGCAGGAGCAGCAGGCGAAACGTGAGCCGGTGGGCAATGACGTCGCAACTATCTTGTCCCGCCGCATCGCTGTGGAATACAGTGACTCTGAGGACGAATCTGAGCTTGAGGACAATGACTGGTCTGACTAAAATAAGACTAATGCACAAAATTCACAGAAACTCACTCTCTAATTCACAGTGATGTACAATGATGTACTTCTAATAAAGGTATAGGCCGTCTGTATTATGAGACACTAAAATAATCAGTTGTTTCCTTGAAGTACCAAGTATGCTTTTTCCATTTTTCTAATGCTTTTTAATGCAACACTTGTTAATAAATAATATGGACATACTGTATGTAGTAAATAGCAATTCAAGCTACAGATAAATTAGCATGTTGAGGTCAGAAGTTTCTGCATGAAAGTTTCTATGTATGTTGAGGAACACTGCGGTCAGTAATTATATTTGTGTGAACTGACCCGAGGGATTTGATTAAACTACCCGAAATGTGTTCGCTCCGTCTGGTTTCTGCGTGAATGTGTGGCGGCTGTGACAATAAAAATCCGACGAATCACGTTAAACCGCTCTCCGCTCCTGCCCCTGAGTGCCTTCATCATGGAAACAGGACAGTTTTGATTCCGAGACTCGTGTCTCTATGGAAACAGTACAGCTGAGACAGGGAATCGCCATGGCAACAGTGGATTTGAGGCACTCGGCCAATTGATGTGCGAGTGTGAATAAACCCAGGCGAAGATATTTTTAATGCACAGCACATTCTTTTTAATACAAAATTAACAAGATCTCTCAGTTCTTTAAACTAACCAAAGCAATAAAAGTATACAACCAACACCTTGGAAAAATATACAACACGTTAACACAATGTCTTACAATGTTAATTAGTGCATGTTGATTATAATTCTTATAATATTGTTTTGCAGATAATTCATTGTGCCTTTTCTCATCAAAAAAATAAAGTGCATTTCACAGTTGAAACTACGCATACGTGTACACAAGATGCTGAAACCGATGCACCCGACTGCCCCTCGGATTGTTCGTTGTTGATTCCGATACTAGTAACTAAAAAAAGTACAGAACGACTCTGAATCTTAGTGTAAATGTATAAAGTTTCCTCACAAGACACCAAACCAGACATGATTTTCTCTTTTCTGTCCCCCATCCGAACCCTTTTTCACCCTTTCCGAGCTCTTACGTTGAATTACAGAGCACAGTCAACTACAGTTGGATATGAGTCTGTTTAAATCAAAGATTCAGTCGTCCATCTGCATGTAGAAAATCCATCGGAGACCAGGCACAAAGCATGATAACATCATTTTACAAAGCTCTTTTCAAAAACAGATGGAGATATGATGTTTTAGGCAGAGGCCTAACCCTCAAAAGCCACCGTGATAATCCCTCTGCCATTTTTGACCAAACGGCTGTGCATTGAGCGTTAACCCTCTCAATCCGCTGTAGACAAGCATGCCCAGGCAATAGGAAACACTGGAATGTGGCCCAAGGTTAACTGTTGCAGGGATGACGTTTTTTTGTAGGCCTTAACTGGGAATAAGAATTCTAGCACTTCTGGTTTGATCGTCCTAAAGTCAGTAAGTTTTTGTTGAAATGCCTGTGTTTTTGGTTAAATGCCTGAAATTAGGTCTGTTAACACAAGCTTGAGATATTTTCACGTTTTAGTCTACAAAGGTGATGTTTTAAAGGTTTTACTTGTCTTTAAAAAAAGCTGGTTGCTAACAAGTAGCTAGATGGGACTTTTAGTGGACATTAAAAAAACTGTATGTGTTTGTTGTTATATTTGGCCTTCAAATATTAATTTCAAAATCATTCTGTCAAATGTCTGTTGTAGGAGTATCTATCCAGCTTATTTTTCAATGTGGAAGTAAGCTGTTTTCTGGTAATTTGTGAGACTTTAGGTTCTTTAGCCGCCATAGGGAAATAACCAGAAGAACAACCTGCAGTAAACGGTAAAACTGTTTCCTCTACAAACCATTGTGTTCATAATTAAGATAATATGTTAAATAATATGATAAGACACACCAGTTTGCAATATTAAGCCGCAAAAGGAGCTGTTTTGTACAGCTAAAAGTGCTAGACATGAGACCGGAAGCCTCGCACAATAAATTTACAAATGGCCGCACCCGCTTTACGGGAAAAATAAGGATATGAAATTCAGCTGCTTTACCTCAGCAACAAACGCACATGTACTGCTAGCCACTGTTATTACAACAGCGATGTATTTACGACAGTGAATTATACTCACTTAACTGCAGGGGGCTCCAAAGTCGCAAAAATACACAAAACCACATGCGGAGATTCTGGACATCACTCGAACAGGTAAACTCGTCTACTTGTCCTTCGCGTTTACAGGCTAAAAGGGTTTATAATGGCTCTTGCAATCTATTCTAACTCAGACTGGACTGGGGAGTAGTTCGTTTATAAACTTAAAACTTTAAAGTCAGGGTAGCACCACCATATTCAATTTCTGACAGGAATGAAAATAAAGCTGTGGGGGATTTAAGTACAGGGCGTTCAATGGATTGTTGTAAACATACCTAATGTTCAGCTGACGAAATGTTTTCACAAGGGAAAAAAATCAGAATTGAAATAAAAAACCTTATGAAACGCTGTAATCTGTGAAAGCTACGTGATTTAAGACCTTTATACAGTGCGTGCCATTGTAAAGACTGTAAGTCTATCTCTCACAACATCGTTGTCATTCGCGTTAAATTTAACAAGGCCTCTACCCAGCAAACCTTCCCCTAAGGGGGGGATCAAATAAGAACATTCTGGTAACATTCTCTTAACCTAAAGGGAATATTTTATCCACCTTATTTTTTCTGTAAAAGCTGCCACGGCCAGCTGTAAATTTTATGGGTCTGAATTCCAGTCTCATCTGCATCCAGCTAATTTTAGCTGTACAAAATAGCTAGTTTTGCTGCTTGATATTGTAAATTGGGGTGTCTTACCATATTATTTTAATGCATTATCTTAATTATGAGCACAATGGTTTGTTGTGCAAACATTTTTACCACATTACTGCATGTTGTTATAGGGTTTGCACTTGCGTCACGGTTTGGTCAGTTACCCAGAAGCGCAGCCATACTGGTGATACTCGGATGTAAACAACAGCATTGATAGTTTATGTACTACTGAATAGTTGTTCTGCTAATTTATGCTGTCTAAACTACAGGGGAAAAAACATGTGGAAGCTGCTAAATCATATAGAGAAGGACTTAGTAAGCGGGAAAGGGTGCAATATTTTGACAAACTAAAGTTAATAGGTGGTAAAGATACATACAAGCAGTATTAAGATATTAGACTAATATTTCACCTACCTGACCAGAAATTACAAGAACAAACATGAATGTTGTCAAGATTCTTGCCCTGTAAATCCTGGTTCAGTTTGGCCAACCACAAATGCCTTTTGTTCCCTTGATTTGTTATAACTTTTGGCAGTCTATAAACTCCAAATGTTTTTCCCGTTCTGGGGTGCGTTTCCCGAAAGCAACTATGGTCGTAAGTTCCGTCGTTACCAATAGATTTCAATGGAACTAACAACCATAGTTAGCTAACGATGCTTTTGGGAAACGCACCCTGATTAAAGACGTGTTGTGAAAACACTCTATAGCGGCTAATGAACAGGAAGTCTCGCCCATAAGATTACTTCCACATTGAAGATTAAGGTGGATATCCATAAAGAAAATTTCCTGGCTAACCAACAGAGAACATCAGAATATCTGTTCTGTTAACCAGAAACTATCGTTCCCAGAAAATTCTGGGAACCAAAAATTGTTAGTTGGCTAACTTGATTATGTTTCGCTTTTTAGTTCTGGCGATTGCATTTAAGTTTAAAAATTAAAAGTTGTGGCTGGTCGCAAAGATTCTGAAATACGTATTTTGTCAGTGGAAACCATGATGCTAACTTTCGTGTTACAAAAATACGTCATCACCACATCACTCTGTGACACCAGGTGAGAGTTGCCATCATGACTCCTTAAAGTCGCATGCCTTATTTACAGGATCAAGACGATCGGCCATAGCAACGATAAGAATGTCTTTGTCGATACATTCAGAAGAAGACCGTACAGCGCATCAGAATACAAAACAAAATCTCAGGAATTCTGAAAGAATCCAGACTGAGGGGGAAAAATAGACTTCTGACAAATATAGCAAAATAAATTATTCCTCAAAGGTCAAATGAGGCCCGCAACAGACCGCCTCCGTGCTAAGCCCTATTAAAACTCGCATACCTGCTCGCTATCGCTCATGTGCTGTTTCAGTGGAATCGTATAGAGGTCACTCAGGCAAAAAAGGTCACGAGGGTGTGTCCGACCCGCAGGCACGATGTAAAGAGGGCGCGATGGGAAGACTGGTAGCCACTCTAGCCCATGCAGGTCTATGGGAAGTATACGTTATTACCCCCAACTACATCATTGTCCCTGTAGAGACGAACATATATGCATGCGTTCACACGTACACGCACACACGCGGCCATGCACCGACAGTCACGCCTTACACATCACGTTCCTCACACATTATAAACATCTCTAAGGTTCGCAAAAGCAAATGCATACTGCAGAGTAGGTCACATTGAGTGTACAGAGAGATTTCATTCATAGTTAGATATCGTAAATGACCACAGGCAGGGCACAGTCACTTTCTGGATGAGAGAACACAAGGCTGTGAGATTATGGACATGTTTACAGGGATTGGGACATCTGTCCAGTTTATGTTTTTTTCTAATCCCAAATTCACTAATATCATTTGGATGACGTGGAAATAAGTACAGTTGTCAGTCGTTCTTGGAATCTGCTCGTGGTGGTTTTTCGTGGATGTTTTTATCTAGCTGAGGTGTTGGTTTTGCTTGGGCAAGGCTGTTATTGCTGCCAGAGTATTGCTATAATTTGATGAAACGCTCGGTCCGTAGTTATTGCTCGCTGATGGATTCTGCCACAGCACTGAAATGGATAGTGGCTGCTTGGCATTTGGAGGGCGTAAGGTAAAAAGCAGGGGTGAACTTCAGCTCATAACAGTAGCATGACTCCAGCCTCGGTTGTGATTAAGGTAGATTTTATAATAACATTCTCCCTCATCTGACATTTGCCAGGTCTGAGAGGCAAGCTGTTCTCCTCATTATAATCATGTCATGTGGACCGTTTGAGGAGATTCACCAGTTTACTAACAATCAGGTTGAATGTAAATCTACGGAAGGCTCATTTGAGAGTGGAAGTGTAGCTTGGCCTGCATATTTTTTAACAGTTTCATCATTTCATAGTATCAGTAGGATAAAACTCATGAAATCTAAGATCCAACCTGATCTCATGGCAGTTTGTACATATTTTACAAGGTGGTTAATTCGTACGACTAATTTGTTAAATTGTACATTTTTTATGAGTTTCCCAATTTGTATGATCTGCCCCTAAACCTACATGTCACTGGGGTCTCGACTAGAGGTGCCCAAACTCAGTCCTGAATAGCCGGTGTCCTGCAGAGTTTAGTTCCAGCCCCAATTAGACACACCTGAACCAGCTAATCAAGCTCTTTCTAGGCATACTTACTAGGCAAACATCCCAACAGGTGTGTTATCGCAAGTTGGAGCTAAACTCTACAGGACACCGGCCCTCCAGGACCGAGTTTGGGCACCTCTTAGCTAGACAAAATCGCACAAGTGAGGTCGTACGAATTTGTACAAATTAGCCACCTCGTAAAATATGTACAATTTGGTTGTGAGATAATATTGCCAAATGCTTCACCCCAAAATCAAAAGACAAAATGTAGTTCGCATTAAAGTCCCCATAAAATCGAAATTTATGTTTTTTGGCTTTTAGTAGGAATACGTTAGCCTTAAGGTTATCTACAAGCTAGTGTGCTCCAAAACCACAAAATGCACATTTAGAAGATATAAGCATTCAAAACTTAGTCTCGAATTTAATGCCATCACCCTGCACTTCAGCTTCTCATCAAACTTTCTGTCCAATCAAATGCTCTCAAGTCCGAAGCGCCCCGCCCCCTACATTATAAATAGACGCTGAAGCTGTGGCTGAAATCGGTCACTTGTTATATAGGGGATAGGGAATGATTCAGACAGAGTACAAATTCTTTACATTTGGCCGAAAGAAGTTTGTGCTGTGACACTGGAACCGCTGGAACCATCTCGATCATATGCGCGAGTTGCCGCAGACCACAAAACGTGTCAGACCCATTTGAACTCTACACTGAATGCTATGTTTATTGCCATATGGATGAGATTGTGGCTGTCATACGCTCTCAAATGTGGCTTTACTGAGCTTGATGGCTCTGGCCCAAGCTGTGATAAAAACAAAACGCTATTAGCTATTTAAAAAAGGGGGCAGGGCTGCTGGATATGTCCCATCCTGTCTTCCTGTTTCAGTTCAAATTATGCCAACACTAGGGCTGCGTGATAAATCGAAATTAAACCACAATCGCGATTAAGCAAAAGCTGCGATTGTCATGCGCATCTTGTCAGGGAAGCACGGTTCTGTGATCAGTAGTAAATCTCCATCCGAAGGCCAGAGGGCGCTCTCGTGCAGAAACTCCAAATACGCCCGAAGAAAAACCCAGGAAATCACAATCACTGCAGCTGAATAAACAGAAGATTTAACTGCTTTCATTGATTCAACTTGACTAATAAACACATGACTAGCGAGTTCTTATTATAATTTTCCTTATAATACAGTATATAATAATGCAATGCCTTTATCACTGCTTTGAATATTATGAACACTATGCATGCCTTATTTTGTGTAAAAAGTCACATCTCACCGAAGGATTTATTTCAAACACTCGACTGACGTTAAGAAGTAAGTTTGGAGTAAAAACGTTATTAAATGTATTTTTATGTGCTTTCAGATGTAGCACCATTTACTACACAGAGCTGTTGTTCACTGATAAGCTATGCAAACAGCTGTCATTATCGCAGAACGATTTCTTTTGATTTCAAATTTCACGATAATGAATGTGATATAGTGTAGCTTGTCAGTGGACTACGGCTCTGTGTAGTAAATGCTACTACATCTGAAAGCACGTGCTGGAGATTTACTACTGATTACACAACCAGCTTTACTGACAAAATGCTCATGACAATCGCCTTTGATTAATCGTGCAGCCCTAGTCAACACTTGTTTCAAGCACTTCAGTGGACCTTTAAGAAGCATATTTTGAGTCTATTATTTAATTTTGGCCTTCCATTAAAAAATAACATCAAAGCGCAATTCATTTTTCTTTTGATTTTGGGATGAAAAGCTTCACTCGATTTCAAACAAAATACCACTAATAAGTTCTCAATGTCGTGCCCAAATCATCATTCTTTACAAATGCAATACATGTAAATTTCAAGCAACTACCATTGTGTGACAGCTATCCCATACCCAGTAGTAATTACCAGTTGAACATAATAAACGGCACAGTGCTCTATTCAGAGCGTTCAGACAATGCAAATTAAAAGCAAATCAATAGAAAATACATTCGGTTCCATCCTCCATGTCGCTGCATATAAACAAACCTCTTATTCTCAGCCACTTAATGCACGTTTTGTACTCAACAGTTCTTTGAAGTGAGCCTCTATTCACAGGGGGGCTGTTTAAATGAACATACATACACTTACTCCCGGCCGCTTTCATCCCGCGTTTCTGGAAGAGAATGCATCGACTTCCGTTCTAAACCAAAATAAAGGCATCGATGGGTTCGGTTATTTATAGAGTGGTTCTCATTCTGAGATTGTAGTTAGCTCTTCGTGGTTTTCTGCTTTGGAGGACATTTTACATTCGGCCACACTTGGGTTGAGAATGAAATCAAACAGAAGAGAGATCGCGCCTCGGCCGTCTATCTCTGTCTCGCGCGCTCGTGCGTTCTCCAGGTCGGTTTCTTCGGAGGACGCGAGGCGCGGATCGAGTCTATTTTTAGCACACCGCGGTTACTTAATGTTCAGCGCACGTTCTTGGATGCAGCAACAGCAGGACGAGATGAATGAGCTTCGGGATCCAGTCAAGAGGACCGCCTCGTGCTGCCCCTCATCCTCCTCCTCCCTCACAGCCAGTGCAACAGGGGGGCTGTCGCTGTGGCCAAGCCAAAACAAGCACAAAAATGCAAAGGCATATATATATCTACAAGATATTTACAGCTGCCTGCCACACAGCATCCGTTTCCGCCCCTTTTTTTCTTGGAAAGGGTGTGGCAGCTGGTCGGATCGGGATCAGGCAAAGATTGTGTGGCAGTGGTTGTCACGTAACAATTAAGGGAAGACATAAACGGGTGACGCACACGCCCCTTCTCGTCCCAGGGATTGGGGGAATCTCTGGCTTGCGTAATTCCCTAGGCACATCAGACGTCGCTGGGGGTCCGTGCCCGCTGGGCCACGCTGGCAGGAATGCATCCGCAACACACCAGCCACAGCGCTTTCTGGATCTCTTGATTGCGGAAGGCGTAAATTACGGGGTTGATCACCGAGTTGTAGGTGGCGGGAACCAGGGTGGCGTACGTGTAAAGCGGCGGGTAGGTATAATCGGCTATGAGCGAGTAAACAGTAAACGGCATCCAGCAAGCGGCGAATGTGCCCAGAATGATCGCCAGGGTGGATACGCCTTTCCTCGTCGTGACGTAGTGAGGACTCGCGGCTAAAAAGTGATGCTGGAGGGCAATTTGGTGCGCATGTCGCATGACGATTTTGCAGATCTGCACGTAGAGCTGAAGCATGAGGCCGAAGAGCAGAAGAAAGGAGACGGACAGAACAGCTACGTTGTTTTTCGTTAAGGGCCAAACCACGCTGCAGTTCGCCTCCTGGCCTAAACAGTTCACACCGGTAACCGGCAGCAAACCCAAACACAACGACACCCCCCATAGAAGCACCAGCATGGTGTATGTGAACGCAGCTGTTCGCTCTGAGTTGTAGGTGAGGGCGTAATACAGCGACAGGTAGCGGTCGATGGTGATAGCTAGCAGGCTAAAAACAGACGCTGAGAAGGACGCCACCACCAGGCCTACAGTCAGCAGCTGTGCCGAGTCAGATCGCAGCAGGTAAGCAAAAGTAAAGTGCAGGACTAACCCTAAACCGGCCAGTAAGTCGGCTAGAGCTAGGCTGCCGATCAGCAAAAACATTGGGGCACGCAGTGCCGGGTTCTGCCAGATGACCAAAACCACCAGGGCGTTCTCGCAGGCTATAAGGGTGCCGGATGAGCACAGCACGATGTCCCACGGGTTTACCAACAACTCGGCGGGCGGCCTCGCCGTCAGGACGACCGCAGGTGGGTATGTTCCTACGGTGATGTTCTCTATGCTCCCCGCACCGCTGCTGCCCCAGGTGGGTTCTTGAGCCAGCCAGCTGGGAGAAACTGGCACCTCTTCACTCATTCTGCCTCCCGTCTAAAATGGCACACACGAAAAACATAATGAGGTGGATAGCTAGTCTAAAGAAAAAGACAGAACAAAATAATCCACTGCTTTTGTAGTAGTGTGTATGTTGATGAGAGAGTTCACTTTCTTCTGTAGAAGATATTTGGAAGAATGTTGAACCAATTTTGATTCCCATTGACTCCCATTGTATTTTTTGTCCATATAATGAAAGTCAAAGGTAACTGAAATGATCTGGTTAACATTCTTTCTATCTTTTTTATGTTTTACAGAAGAAAGAGTCATACAGGCTTGGAACGGCGTAAGAGTAAATAACTACAGAATAAATTTCTTTGTTTTAAATTGTTTTTGGGGGGTGGATTATCCCTTTAAATTTTATAAAACTAGCAGCTGTGCTTGTGAGAACTTTACTGTAAATAAAAATTGGTAATTAAATTAATTATGTGATTTTAATACATCAACATATCTAGGCTATTTGAATATATAAACTATTATATTATTGACATGAATATAATATTTAATCATATTTATGCATACATGTAACAATACAACTCTGTACATAACTGATAAAAACATTTTTTTGGAATAAAATATTAAAAAGTCATGGTTCCTGTAGGAATAGCCTCTGTTCCTGTGAATCACAATTAAAAAAATATGTAATTGATTATGTAATTAAATTATATAATTTTTAACACATCAACATATATGAGCTATTTAATATTAATAAGTCATGGTTTGTGCCTCTGTTCCTGTGATGTACATTTTTTTTTAAATATATGTAAATAAATTAAATATGTAATTAAATTATGAAATTTTAATACAACAACACATCTGTGCTATTTAAATATTTAAACTTTTATATTATTTACACAAATGTAATATTTAATCATATTTATGCATAAATGCAACAAAACAGTTCTACACATAACTGATAAAAAACACCTTTTTGAATAAAATATTAACAAGTCATGGTTAGTGCAGTGAATTCTGGGAATGCATCTGGGAATGCATCCTGTAAATCATAATTGGATTTTTTTTTTTAATGAATGAATGAATGAATTTTTAATTAAATTATTTAATTTTTAATAAATCAACATATCTGAGCTATTAAAATATTTAAACTATTATTTACATAAATATAATATTTAATCATATTTATGCATAAATGCAACAACACAATTCTATACATAACGGATAAAAACACCTTTTGAATAAAATATTAACAAGTCATGGTTTGTACAGTGAATTTTGGGAATGCATCCTGTAAAGCATAATTGGATTTTTTTTAAATTAATTAATTTTTAATTAAATTATGTAATTTTAATACATCAACATATCTGAGCTATTAAAATATGTAAACTATTATTTACATAAATATAATATTTAATCATATTTTTGCATAAATGCAACAAAACAATTCTATACATAACTGATAAAAACACCTTCTGAATAAAATATTAAAAAGTCATGGTTTGTGCAGTGAATTCTGGGAATGCCTCTGTTCATGTGAATCACAATTTAAAAAAAATATGTAATTATGTAATTCAATTTTCATTTTTAATACATCAACATATCTGAGCTATTTAAATATTTAAACCATTATATTATTTATATAAATATAATATTTAATTATATTTATGCATAAATGCAACAAAACAATTCTGTACATAATTGATTACAAAAAACTTTTTGAATAAAATATTAAGTCATGCTTTGTGCAGTGAATTGTGGAACTGCCTCTGTGAATTACAGTTAAAAAATAATAATACATTTTTCTATTTTAAATAATACACAGAAATACACAAAATACCATGAAAGTACACCTTGCCATAAGCATACACATTTTCTCAAAGATTATAAAGTAATTCATACTTTTTACTTTTTCAGTATTTTACTGTAAAATTACATGCAATTTTATCTATAAATATATTTTTTTTTTACTGTATATGGTAAAAATTAGGATAACCAGTTGATGGGTCTTTACTGTATGATTTTTGCATTCTTTTTCCGTTACATTTTTACATGCATGGTACATAATTAAGCATACTAAAAAACATCAGGCAGTTAGAATCATCTATTGTAACAGAAATTATTAGAAAATTAGCCAATAATAATTATCACAAAAGCCATTGTTCACTACAATAATGCATTACTTCTCTGTGAGTCTCATGGTGTTCTTTTGTGCAGAACAAAGAATCAAATTAAAATAAATTAAAGACACATTTAGTTGTATTTAGTGGATATAGGAACCTGGTATTATTGAGATAATTTGAATCATAGCCTACAGTACAATGGTGGAGAATGAGAAAGGAAGGGAGGGCCCTCATGAGTGCTGATATTAAATAAAGGCGGGTTCCACTGCTTATAAAAGCGCCCCTGCATCAGCATCCTTTCATCTATGAGATATGGACTCTTAAAGCACATCTTCACAGCAAGCAGCTGGACGCAAACATTAATTCCTCTCAGTGCTTTTAGCTTTATAATAATGCTTAAGCTCTCGCTCTGTAAAGAAATCATTTATGTGTTGTAAAATGCAAAGCAGACTGATTTCAAATATACCCGGTTCCCATTCACTCCCCATCTGGAGGCTTCCCTACCTTGTCTTTTGGAGGAGAGGCGCCTGTTTAAATGCTTTTGCGGTCTTCTCGTCTTTCCATGGCATTTAATGGCAGCGCTGTTCACAGGTGCAGCGCCGCGCGGACGGACGGAGGAATCGGATGCTGTGATGCCGGACCGGAGAATCGTCACAGCCAGCAGCAATAGCGGCTCTTCGCCGTCTGCACGAGCATCGCCACCGACTGCGGCTGTGCGAGGCGCTGGGAGGGGTGAGCTTTCCATCTCAGAGCAGAAGGTCCCGTCACCTATTTATCTGCTCCTCGGAAACTGAACGACGCGACTGTTTGTTGTAATGAGCATTTTCGTGAGCACATACAAAAGTACAGTCTCGTATTTTTTTTTTTTTTAATAAAATTTTTTTTAAAGTAATTTTACTAAATTCGTTATCGTCAAATGTGCCTTTTTGGCCAGTCCTCAACACCGAGGTTGCAACAGAATCGTGTGGCATTTCGTAACTATTTTACGTTTTGGCAAATTTGTGGCTAATTTTTATGAATTCGTAAAACCTTACTCGTACGTTATTACTATTATTTATTCCATTAAAAAACATTATTTATACTACACATAATTTAGGCTATAGTAAATCTATTCATTTATTTATATTTATTTATGATGTGAACTCTTAAATGGCATCTCTTTTTAATCACTTCATTTTTTTTTTTTGTAACTATTTTGGCGAATTTGCATTTTCTCACTTATTCCTACGTTTTTGTACGATCTTCTCATGGCCCAGTGACAGGTGTATTTAGGGGTGGACCTTGATATAAATAAAAATCATAATAATAGTTGGGGAATTATTTTAAATATTCATCCCTGTTACACTAAAAAATAAAAAACACAATTTGATGAGTCAGCTTAAAATAATTTGTTACCCTGCTGCCTTAAAATTTTAAGTTCAGTCAACTAAAATAAGTTTAGTCAACTTGAAATGTTAAGTTGTACTAAGTAACAACTTAGATATTTGTGTTTGCTAAACTTAACAGAGGGGTAAGTAACCCAGCTGCCTTAAAATTTGAAGTTGATTCAACTCAAATATCTAAGTTATATTTAAATATTCACACCCCAATGACGGTTATATTTCAGGGTAGAGTCTAAGACCTAGATAAAAATAAATAAATAAATAATCCATTATAACAGTAGGTGAATGGTTTTAAATAATCAACCCTGTTACCATGATTTTGTAAATCATGGCATTTTGTAATTGTTTTGGCGAATTTGTGGACAATTCTTATGAATTTGTAAAATGTCATTTGTACGTTTTTGTACGATCTTCTCACACCCCGATGATGGTTATATTTAGGGGTGGACCTAGATAAAATAAATAAATTCATAAATATAATTTCATAAATATTCAACCCTGTTACCATGATTTTGTAAATCATGCCGTTTCGTAACTGTTTTGGCGAATTTGTGGCCGATTCTTATGAATTTGTAAAATCTCATTCGTCCATTTGTACGATTTTCTCACGTCCCAATGAGCTAGATACAAATAAATAAATTCATAATAATTGCAGGGAGATTATTTTAAATATTCAACCCTGTTACCTTGAATTTGTGGCAAATTCTTATGAACTCAGAAAGTCTCATTTGTATGTTTTCGTACGATCTTCTCACACCCCGATGAGGGTTATATTTATGGGTGGACCTAAATAAAAATAAATAAAGTCAATAATAGTAGGGGAATGATCTTAAATATTCAACCCTGTTACTATGATTTTGTAAATCAAGGCATTTCGTAAATGTTTTTGTGAATTTGTGGCCAATTCTTATACTCATAAAATCTTATTTGTACATTTTTGTACGATCTTCTCACGCGCCAATATTTCGGGGTGTACCTAAATAAAAATAGATAAATTCATAATAATTACAGATACTGATTTTAAATATCCAACCCTGTTACCGTGATTTTGTAAATCATGGCATTTCGTAACTGTTTTGGCGAATTTGTGACCAATTCTTATGAATTCATAAAGTCTCATTTATACGTTTTAGTACAATCTGCTCATGCTTCAATGATGGTTATATTTCGTGGTGGACCTAGAAAAAAAAAAGTAGGGGAACGATTAAAAATATTCAACCCTGTTACTATAATTTTGTAAATCATGGCATTTTTTGTGGCTCACGCCCCAATGACGGTTATATTTAGGGGTGGACCTAGATAAATAAATAAATTCATAATAATAGTAGGGGAATGATTTTAAAATATTCAACCCTAATTACAATGATTTTGTAAATCATGGCATTTTGTAACTGTTTTGGCAAATTTGTGGCTAATTCTTATGAATTTTTAAAATCACATTCATATGTTTTCGTACGATCCTCTCACACACCAATAATGGTTATATTTAGGGGTGGACCTAGATAAAAATAAATAAATTAATCAATAATAATAGTACGGGAATGATTTTAAATATTCAACCCTATTACCATGATTTTGTTAATCATGGAATTTTGTAACTGTTCAGGCGAATTTGTAGTCAATTCTTATGAATTTGTAAAATTCACTTGTATGGTTTCGTATGTTCTTCTCACGCCCCAATGACAGTTATATTTAGGGGTGGACCTAGATAAAATAAATAAATTCATAAATATAAATTCATAAATATTCAACCCTGTTACCATGATTTTGTAAATCAAGGCTTTTCGTATGTTTTTGTTTCATCTGCTCACGCCCCAATGATGGCTATATTCAGGGGTGGACCTAGATAAACATGAATAAATAAATTCATAATAATAGTAGGGTAATGATTTTAAATATTCATCCCTGTTACCATGATTTTGTAAATAACTAATTATCAATGATAATTATTATAATAATTAATAAACCGTGACCTTGAGCAAAAGGCTGGTAATAGCTAAATTACCTGTAAATCTGAACCCTGATACTCATTTGAAATAATAAAACAAGCCAAAACAAGTATTACAATGTTTAGATTCAGCTTGACATGGCAAAATGCAGAACATCAACACTAAACACAGAGCTTAAAAACCACCTTTTCAAAATAGAAAAAGCAGCCATTTCAAATGACCCAGAAGGTATTGCAAAGTGTCTGTGTAGGATGAGACCCATTTATCTAGCATCTGACATTCAGACTGCATCTTTCTGGAAAGATGCACATTGTGTTGCTCCCCTGTGAGAGCTATTCTCGGCGCGAGCTATTAACAGCACGCTCATCTGTGTCACCCACTTCCCCCACTATCTTCCCTCTATCCTCCATCCCCTAACCCCGTGCAGCCTTCATCCCCATGCCTCTTTTTCAGACAGACTCACACCTCCTCATAGACTAAACTGCATAGTCAGTGATGACGCCTGATAAAATCCTGAAACAAGGCTCCCAGTCTGAAAGCAGGCTCCCAGATGACAGATTTGAGAATTGCTTTTGCGCGCTAACAAATACATGTAACCTTTCATGCAAATTTAAAAGGATTCAACTGAGCTAGAAAATGAACTTAATCATTGCCAAACAACACAGAGCTGGAATGAGAAGAAAGCAATCGGTGAAAAAGAAATGATGCTCTGTAATTCTCAATCTTGCAGTAATCTTGACCAGCCACTGAGGGGCCACAGTGACCAAGAATGAGTCATCAGCATGGAGAAAAAAAAAAAAAAAAATGGTTTGGCTGTATGAAAAAGGCATCCAATCAAATCGCAGTAGGCTGGTAATAGCTGGTATTTACATGCTTGCATGCATACATCCTATCTTGGTGTATACACTTTTATTTCTTTTTCTTTAAAACAGAAAATGATAATTTCACAACAGGCCATCTCAAGCAAACCCTCACATTAACCTTCCGACATCTACAAAACTGTATCAAAAGTGCACCATAGTGTTATACATCTTTTCTGGATCTATCCTCTTTTTTTGGCTATATCAGTAATATTATTATAATTCTCATAATATTTATACAAATATCACTCTGTACAAGGTAGAAATACATAACCCGCAATGCCCCGCAGCCGGAGCGTTTATACCCTCCCCGCCATTATAATAAACACACCCGCTTTCCCCATGCACAAGTCTTCAGCCTCCTCACAGCCACAGGAATCGAAAGGTCGCAGCATGAAAGTTGAATGCGAATCCCGGTCGTATCATACAGTCTGTTACATGAAACACATTCTCTCCACAGTAAAGGACTGAACACGAGTGATGAAACGCTCCCACAACGTAAATACAACTGACGAACAACGTTCAAAAGGCCTTGCGACTGCATCGCGTCCAACGTTACTGCTGCGTGGAGACCGGCGAGGGTGGGCTTGGACGGGTGGGGTGGGGTGTGTGTGAGGCGGCGCTGCAATAAGAACCTGCGCAGGTGGGATGCAGCAGGTTTCTGCGTACAGGCACGCCTGCCGCACAGGGGTCCAAAAGGGGACGCCGGTCTGGCCTCTCTCAGTCTCTGGACTGGTAAAACAGGATGTACCCGGACTCTGAGTTCTTGGAAATTTCAGAGGTTAATCCGTAGAACTCCTCAATCGCCTGGGCGTCAATTTTCTACAGGGAGAAACCGAAGACTTTTTAGCAAATGCAGAGAGACTGTTCTGCAATCATCAGGATTCCCATACTGTTGGAATAATGACTTTTCAATGACAATTTTGAAGATACATAACTACAAAAATATTTATTCTCTATAAAAACTTGTGAAAAATGTGAAAAAAAAAATGTATTTAAAAAAAAAAAAAAAAAATTAGATTGCACTCCAGTCTTATGAAGTAAATATAGATTTAAATCTATATTTACTATAATAAAGTCCATTTAATTTTCCTTGAACCAAATATGTGTTGTTAATTATTTATTTATTAATTCTTTAAAAATATATATATATATATATATATATATATATATATATATATATATATTTGAAGTGGATCAAAAAAGTTCATCAAAGTTGTACTGAGACAAGAACAGGTATTGTTTTGGTTTTAGGACAACTCTGTCGAAAGGTTTTGATCCACTTCAAATGTTGACTACTGTATGTATGTACTTTATGTATATATATATACACCGACCAAAATTATAAACGCAACGCTTTTGTTTTTGCTCCCATTTTTCACTCAAAGATCTAAGACGTTTTCTATGTACACGAAAGACCTATTTCTCTCAAATATTATTCACAAATCTGTCTAAATCTGTGTTAGTGAGCACTTCTCCTTTGCAGAGATAATCCATCCACCTCACAGGTGTGGCATATCAAGATGCTGATTAGACAGCATGATTATTGCACAGGTGTGCCTTAGGCTGGTCACAATAAAAGGCCACTCTAAAATGTGCAGTTTTACTGTATTGGGGGGTCCGGGGGGGTCCGAAAACCAGTCAGTATCTGGTGTGACCACCATTTGCCTCACACAGTGCAACACATCTCCTTCACATAGAGTTTAACAGGTTGTTGATTGTGGCCTGTGGAATGTTGGTCCACTCCTCTTCAATGGCTGTGCGAAGTTGCTGGATATTGGCAGGAACTGTAACACGCTGTCGTATACACCGATCCAGAGCATCCCAAACATGCTCAATGGGTGACATGTCCGGTGAGTATGCTGGCCATGCAAGAACGTTTGTTTTCAGCTTCCAGAAATTGTGTACAGATCCTGGCACCATGGGGCCGTGCATTACCATGCTGCAACATGAGGTGATGGTCGTGGATGAACACAACAATGGCCCTCAGGATCTCAATATAGTATCTCTGTGTATTCAAAATGCCATCTATAAAATGCACCTGTGTTTGTTGTCCATAACATACGCCTGCCCATACCATAACCCCACCGCCACCATGGGCCACTCGAT
This sequence comes from Labeo catla, assembly GCA_012976165.1. Lineage (NCBI taxonomy): Eukaryota > Metazoa > Chordata > Actinopteri > Cypriniformes > Cyprinidae > Labeo > Labeo catla. The sequence continues at coordinate 57,420 of VONZ01000142.1, read as the reverse complement.
CCACAACACTGACATCAGCAAACCGCTCACCCACACAACGCCATACACGCTGTCTGCCATCTGCCCTGTACAGTGAAAACCGGGATTCATCCATGAAGAGAACACCTCTCAAAAGTGCCAGACGCCATTGAATGTGAGCATTTGCCCACTCAAGTCAATTACGACGACGAACTGCAGTCAGGACGAGACCCCAATGAGGACGACGAGCATGCAGATGAGCTTCCCTGAGACAATTTCTGACAGTTTGTGCAGAAATTCTTTGGTTATGCAAACCAACTGTTGCAGCAGCTGTCCGGGTGGCTGGTCTCAGACGATCTTGGAGGTGAAGATGCTGGATGTGGAGGTCCTGGGGTGGTGTGGTTACACGTGGTCTGCGGTTGTGAGGCCAGTTGGATATCCTGCCAAATTCTCTGAAACGCCTTTGGAGACGGCTTATGGTAGAGAAATGAACATTCAATTCACGGGCAACAGCTCTGGTGGACATTCCTGCAGTCAGTATGCCAATTGCATGCTCCTTCAAAACTTGCAACATCTGCGACATTGTGCTGTGTGATAAAACTGCACATTTTAGAGTGGCCTTTTATTGTTGCCAGCCTAAGGCACACCTGTGCAATAATCATGCTGTCTAATCAGCATCTTGATATGCCAAACCTGTGAGGTGGATGGATTATCTCGGCAAAGGAGAAGTGCTCACTAACACAGATTTAGACAGATTTGTGAACAATATTTGAGAGAAATAGGCCTTTTGTGTACATAGAAAACGTCTTAGATCTTTGAGTTCAGCTCATGAAAAATGGGGGCAAAAACAAAGGTGTTGTGTTTATAATTTTGGTCAGTGTATATAAGCTATTCATACATAATTAATATTTTTTAAGATTCCATATTTTTGCATGTATTATATTATATTACACCTGAATATATATATATATATATATATATACACATACATACATATATATGTGTGTGTGTGTGTGTGTGTTCAGGTGTATATATATATATATATATGCTAAGGTGTAACATGTAATACATGTAAGGTATATATTTATGTATATGTATAGGTGTAATATATGTAAAAATCTGAAATTACATATATTTTTTTTAAATCTAAAAATCTATATTTTAAAAAATAACTTTTTAAATCTATTTTTTTTTACTATTTTTGTTATATATCTGTTATAAACATTTATTTTTGTTATATATCTTTATGTTATATATAACAAAGATTATTTATGTAATATATATGTTCTGTATATGTATATTAATATACATATATATTAAACAATTTTAATTTTTTATATATTATACATACAATTAAAGATTATATCAGTATATAGAGATTTTATATATTTAACATTAATTAAAGATTATATCTATATTTATATATTTGTATGTATATATATATAGAGATGGAGATATATATAGAGAGAGAGAGAGAGAACATTTAAAAACTATTTTATTGTATATTTATTAAATAATTGTATCAATATTTATTTATTAATTCATTACTTACGTATTATATTAAAACCGTACATGGATTACAAAAAAATTATTATTTATTTATTTATTAATTATTTTATTAATTTAATTAATTAATATTTTCAGGTTTTCCATGATTTTGGGAACCCTGAATCTTGCAAGTTTATATCTCAGTAAATGACTGATGCTTATACATAATGGATGGGAGCTTACCTCTACGATGTCGTCATCAAAGAGTAGCCAGAAATCATGACTCTTTACAATTGCAATGTAGTGTCCTCGGTTTGGACCGCTATAAAAGCACACACACACACACACACACACACACATAAAAATAAGCTACAAATCAAGGAAGCAGATCAGTACAGTTCTCTTTTTGTGCAAGGACAGATTTCAAAAAGCTTGCATGAGGAGATTCTGTTCACACAAGCAAGTATTGTGAAATCAGACAATGGAGGAGGAAGAAAAACACATGTATAAAGGTTTGAAAGTCCATTCTGGCTTCCTGGATTCCATTAAAACTGGTATCGACTCACCTGCCACAATGCACCACCACAGCGACCAGGTCGTAAAGCCTCTCGGGATTGGTGGCATCACCAGAGGTGTTAAAGAGGCGGAGCTCCAGGGGGAAGACCACACGGTAGCTTAGCTTAGTGTAGCGCTGCAGCTGCTCCATGTATTTAAATCTCTTCAAGTGCAAGGCGAGGATCATGGGAAGTTTCTTAACCCGCATTCTAGAGTCAAACACATATACATACATATATAAGCATATACTGTATATATATATGTTCAAAAAAAAAAAACAGGAAAAAGCTGACAAAAATGAATTCTCACCGTTTGTGTGCCTCTTGTTTACTTCTGCATTCCTCACAGTAATATTTATACTCACTGCACAAAGTCTCTGTATTACTGAAACCTCTATAAGGGGCCAGAAAGAAAAAAATATGGTTTATTGAAATGAACACATATTCATGTTTCAGTTGGTTGTAAGTGTGAGTGTGCTTTCAGACCTGAGACAGTGTGTGATTGAAGTGTTCTGCTCCACGTCCACTGACAAATCCAAGAAATCCTCATCTTTACTGCTTATCTGTGAGAGAGCAAAGTCCAAAGACACACCTCAGATAAAAGCACAGCCAATCATTATCAAGATAACATCTTACTGGACGAAAGCGTTTCCAGTTCAGTTACATGAATTGCTATTACCGTCTCGCAGGTGAGGCATCGCGTCTCATTGGTCAACGTGCCCTGGAAGATCTCATGAACCCAGGTGGAAGAGGGTGGGGTGCTGTTATTGTTCTGTGAATCGAGTGTGCCATTGGCCAATTTGCCATTCTGCTTGTCTTGCTTCCGCTCTTCTTGTAGCAGGTCTGCTATAGTGTTCAGCAGGTAGTTGAGAAACTCATGTGCATCTTGCTGCATGTAGTTATCAAACAGTTCTGTGGGTGACAGGGAGAAAGAATGCTGTGTAAAATATCACAAGGAATCATGTCATAATGAATTCAATGTGTTTTTCTGGCTAATAAAAACACTTAATTTAATCAAATCTAATCAAGCCAGAAATATCATAATTATGAGTTACATGATTGTTGAATGTGCGTGTCAACAACAAAGATGGCGGAAAACTAATAAAAAATATTTTATTAACAAATTAGTAAATGTTGAACTTCAACTGAGACTAATACATGCTTCAGAAGTTTATGTTAACTAACATAGTTAACTAATTGTTACAGATGGAACCTTATTGCAAAGTGTTACCAATAAAATCAACAGATATAACATTTGATTTTATTAACATATTAGTAAATGCTGAAATTAACATTAACTAAGATTAATAAATGCTTTAGAAGTACTTTTCATTGTTAGTTTGTTAACTAACATAGTTAAGTAATGGTTATAAACAGAACCTTATTGCAAAGTGTTACTAATAAATTGAACAAATACAACTTTTGATTTTATTAACGTATTAGTAAATGCTGAAATTAACATTAACTAAGATTAATAAATGCTTTAGTAGTTTTTCATTGTTAGTTCATGTTAACTAACATAGTTAACTAATGGCTCCAAACAAACCTTATTGCAAAGTGTTATCAATAAAATGAACAGATACAACTTTTGATTCTATTAACGTATTAGTAAATCTTTAAATTAATGTTAACTAAGATTAATAAATGCTTTAGAAGTAGTTGTCATTGTTAGTGCATGTTAACTAATGTAGTTAACTAATGGTTATAAATGGAATCTTATTGCAGTGTTACCAATAAAATGAACAGATACAACTTTTGATTCTATAAACGTATTAGTAAATGCTGAAATTAACGTTAACTAAGATTAATAAATGCTTTAGTAGTTTTCATTGTTAGTTCATGTTAACTAATGTAGTTAACTAATGGTTACAAATGGAACCTTATTGCAAAGTGTTACCAAAAAAATGAATAGATAAAACTTTTGATTTTATTAACGTATTAGTAAATGCTGAAATTAACGTTAACTAAGATCAGTAAATGCTTTAGTACTTTTTTCATTGTTAGTTCATGTTAACCAACGCAGTTAACTAATGGTTAAACAAGGCACCTTATTGCTGTTACCAATAAAATAAACAGAAACAAGTTTTGATTTTATTAACCTATAAGTAAATGCTGAAATAAACATTAACTAAGATTAATAAGTGCTTTAGAAATAGCTTTCATTGTTAGTTTATGTTAACTAACATAGTTAACTAATGGTTACAAACGGAACCTTATTGCAAAGTGTTACCAATAAAATGAACAGATACAACTTTTGATTTTATGAACATATTAGTAAATGCTGAAATTATTGTTAACTAAGATCAATAAATGCTTTAGTAGTTTTTATTGTTAGTTCATGTTAACTAACGCAGTTAACTAATGTTTAAAAAATTTACCCTTATTGTAAAGTGATACAATTTTATTTAACCTGAGCTGACATGAACTAACAAAGAACTGTTGCATTTTTACTACCTAAGGTTCACTATGGTTAAAAAATACTTTTACAATTGCTCGACTGTATTGAATTCCTCATTGTTAGTTAATTTAATTTCCTGCATTAACTACCGGGAGTGTATTGTAGTGTTAGCAGTTTTATATATATATGACAAAGCTTATCGTTAACTAATTTGAAATTAACTTGAGCTAATGACTCATCATTCATGGTTTGCTTTATGCAAATTAATTCATTATTTGTATACACATTGAGTAAATGTGATGCAGCTGTACTGGTACAGCAGAAAAAATAATCGATTTTTGCTATTGTTCATTATTTAGTTATTTTGTTTCCTTCAGTGTACTGGAAGAACAATTTCTTGTTCTTGCACCTCTTAAGTTTCAGACCTAAATTCAGAGTGAAACTGAGAATTCAATTGAATTCAAATACACTCTCTTCCTGCTCATGTTCCTTACCATTCTCTTTCCGTAGTCTCGTAATGAACTTCTTCGGGGGTATCACGCCAACTTTCCTCTTCTGGTTGGCTATACTGTGGAACAGGTCGGCCAGGCAGGTGAGCAGGTTCTCTTTACGGCGTGGCTGGCTCCTGTACGCAAGGATCTTCTCCCGGAATGGCCGGCAGAAGTACAGAGCCTGGAGCACAGAGTTACAGTAGCAGGTGTTTCCAAACTGTGGAACGAAACACACAGAAAACACACACACTCATTCCAGAGCATAACTTTTAAAAAATTTGGCTGGAGGAGACAATGACAGACAGCAGGGAATGTCTATGCTTACGTTGACCAATCCGAAGTAATGCTCGTTGACAGGGAACTGCTCCGAGCCGATCTCTTTCTCCAAAGCGGAGGCATTGGCGCCCTGAAACAGAACAGGTGAACAGCTGTTCAGGCATTTAGAACTGCATACAATTGGATAGAGAGTCCCAAGAAATGACCATGGTGAACACAGTTTGTACCACATACATTGTTGTTATTGTTACTACAATAAAACTGTTAAGTTGGTATTCGCCACCACCTTTTTCAATAAATAAAATGAATCAGTAATTATAACATTTTTAGAAGGAGATACTATTTTTAACAAATGTGGTTTTGTAGTATTAGCTATAATTGTAGCATCTTACGACACAGTGGCGGAAACTATGGTTAACCATGGTAAATTTGAAAACACGTCTGGAAGATCCAAGACACATTTCATAAGATTACAACAACCACAGATTGAAAATAAGTGTTTTAATACTGCAACATTACAAAAACACGTAAATGTAAAGCTAAAAACAACCCGAAATAAAAAAAAAACATACAGGGTATTTGATGAGGTAATACCACATTAGCACTCATTAGCATGTCACTGCCGCCACTATAACATTTAAAAACGCCAAATGCAACGTAAAAATGTAATTTACAATCAAAATGCAAATAAAGCAGATAATATATGGAGGAACACACTGGGAACGAGATGCAGAGAGGGGATGGGACCATGAAATCACGATGTGACCGCACTGGCAACAGCTTAGCACTGAAGCACAGGTACACTGAACGCACTTTACATCATCATGATGCTCACGTTTGCCATACCTAACACAATGCTTGTCTGAATGCTTTTACGCATTTATTACACACAAATAACAATCGTAGATTATTTAGATGTCACTGTCTCGCGTTTATTAAGCACATCTCGCGATCATAACCCGTGTTGAATGACACTTCAGCTCAGCAGTTAGCAGATCTCTGCTTTGCTGCCTTCAGCAAATCCTATAAGGACGGGCGAATTTAAACGCTTAGCGTTGTGTTGTAAAGACAGTACGGTCGTGTCGTCTATCTACCAAATAACACTAATTATTTAGGCCCAAGGCAAAATTCATAGCAAGCACACAGACGGATAAAGACAGCTCGAAACTGCAGCAGAGGAAAACTGGCAACCCAAGGAGTCCGATTCACTGAACTAATGCAGCACGCGACCCTTTACAATATCACACGTGTACTGACGACAAATTATCCATGATTGAAGTGATATTTACTCACCATGGTACAAAAAGAGGCAAATTTGGAAACTGTCATTAGGATTTCCATTCGCCCAGCGCCATCTTCCACCCAATCACCGCGCGGAGGCGAAGAGGAGTCCCCGTGAGGACAGATTGCGTCCCTGCCAGAGGGAGTTCCGCGGGGTCTTAGTGCCCCACCGACTGATGGATTACATTCAAATTATTTAAATATAGCCAAGGGTGTTAGTACACACAGAAGGAAAAAATGACATAAAAAGAAAAATTAAGTAATACCTGTCAGTAATTTGAATAAAATAATAAGTGCAATATACAATAGAAAAATAAACCTTCAGGAAGACATTACTAAACATTAGCACACTGTAGTACAAATTATTAGTAAACTAGTTTAATTTGAGAGCATATTTAGTTCAGTATTTAAGTCAGGATTAATTTTATTACCTTCTTCATTTTAAAAAATAAATTAAGAGTTTACATGAACGTGATTAAAGTTTTTTTAAATGTAAATCTATTAGTGCTGTCAAACGATTAATTGCATCCAAAATAAAAGTTTTGTTTACATAATATATGTGTGTGTGTGCTGTGTATATTTATTATCTGTATATATAAATACACACACATGCATGTATACATTTAAGAAAAATGTGTTGTGTATATATTACATATATTTATATATAATATCAATTATTTGACTATAAATATATACATGTAAATATTTTCAAAATATATACATGCATGTGTGTGTGTATTTATATATATATATATATATATAATAAATATACACAGTACACACATATGTACACAAAAACTTTTATTTTGGATGCGATTAATCGCAATTAATCGTTTGACAGCACTAAAATCTACACTTAAAGAGGTTGTGGACTGCTGGTGTGATGTTCAAAAAATATGTGACATTATTTGATTTAATTTAATTTATTACATTTGTAATAAAAAACAAATTACATAAGACTTTTGATGAACATAACCCGGTTCTAAATTCTAAATGAATTTATAAAATAATAATTTCCCATTGATGTACGGTTTGTTTGGACAGGACAACTATTTAAAAATCTGAAATCTGAGCGTGCAAAAAAAAAAATAATAATAATAATTAAATATATAAATAATAAAAATCGCCTTTAAAGTTGTCCAAGTTAAGTTCTTAGCAATGCATATTACTAATTCAAAGTTTTGATATATTACAGTAGGAAATTTACAAAACATCTTAATGGAACATGATCTTTACTTAATATTCTAATGATTTTTGGCATAAAAGAAAAATCGATTATTTGACCCATACAATGAATTTTTGTTAGTTAACTATTGCTACAAATATACCCGTGCTACTTAAAACTGGTTTTGTGGTCCAGGGTCACATATATAAATATTATCTAAATATATTTATATTATAATGGATTTACATTATCTGATAAAGGTTATTTTATATAAATTAAATAAATTAGAATGTTAAAGGTTAAGCTCCTTATTTAAAATAAAACACTCAATATATAAATATGCGATTCACTGAAACTAAAACGATCCATGCGATGCTTTCTCAGCCAGGTTTGAATAAGTGAAAAATTAAAAATAATCATCAAATAAAAATCCTGTACTGTTTTTGTAAGACGATGACATCACTGCCCATGGACCGACAGCTCTGCTACTTTTACTCAGGCAAATGAGTAGTCCTCCTTATCGTGCTTTGAAGGAAGCGCCGCAGGACCCCATCTTTCTCTTTCCGCCGTACCCGCCATCTTGCGAGCAACCGGGGGTAAGATGTGCTCCAGACATTATGTATAAAATCGTTAATATTATTGTTCTCAGTGAGCAGAAGTGCCACACATAGCGCCCAAAAAGTACCTTACCTAGCACGGCATCGAAATTAAGCCCGCATGTGCGTTGCTGGATGCTGTAAAAATAGGAAAATACAGAGTCAAGCTGGAGCGTGTCCGTTCCATGTGGGCCATGCGTGTACATGCTACAGAGAGTTATGAATATAAAAATAAAGATGTGTAGAAATATTACCGATTTAACTGTTTACATACGATGTTTTACAAACACAGAAATATTTCGACAGTTGCAGGATGACATTTCAGTTCGGTCCGTCATGTAAAAGAGCTAGAGTTTGCTAAAGTTGTAACGATCTTTTGTCCAAAAAACTTGTCTTAATGTGGTAAAGTCATAATTTAATGTCTGTAACTACATGTTGTTCATTATTAGCATAATTGCGTTGAATCTACATAAGCAATGTACGTTTTTATGCTGTCATTTTATGTTGAACTACGTTGTACAGGTAGTAATAACCAAGTGTGGTATTTAAAATAGTGTGGCTGAATATCAAGAATGGCTCAATGAAGTGTTTTAGAACTAATTTTTGTAGAAATTACTTTTCTAACTTTATTGTATGTCTTTTGCACCCAGTAATCAGGCATCATGACGAACACAAGAGGCAAGAGGAGGGGAACCAGGTATATGTTTGCCAGGCCCTTCCGCAAGCATGGTAAATTCATTTATTTTGCGCTATTTATTTTGTACTGTACTTTAGGTTTTGTACTGACATTGCTTTTCATACAACAGGCCCAATCCCTCTGTCCACCTACATGCGCATCTACAAGAAGGGTGATATTGTAGACATCAAGGTAAGATTTGATAAATAAACAAAGATATGTTACAGTATACTTTTTTTGTTCTCAGAAATAATTGATTAAAAAAACGCTTTTATCCAGGGCACAGGAACCATTCAGAAGGGCATGCCTCATAAGTGCTACCATGGTAAAACAGGACGTGTTTACAATGTTACACAGCATGCTGTAGGCATCATTGTCAACAAGCAAGTCAAGTAAGTACTGCTCTAAACATATGATCTATATTTTGATAAAAAAATATTTAAAATGTTGTAATGAAACTCAGACTAGTTGATAGCTGGAGGTTAATTTTTTCCAGTCAGACAAGTACAGAAGCCACTTGGTTGGTGTATAAGTTCTGAATTAAAAACTTTTCTTCATACACTTATTTTTAACCTACCAGTTAAAAGAAATGTTCAAACATATTTAAAAATAATTTACATTAATTGAAGGTAACTTGACTACATATTACATTGTTTTGAATTATCAATATGAATTAAGGTTTTTCATCTGTAACGCCCCAGATTCACTTTGCCATGAGGGCTGTCCAGTGTCCTAAGTGGTCATTAATGTGGGCGAGAGCAGTCATCCTTATGCACCCTGGACGGGCACAATAATGCCTGTGCCAGATTGTCAATATGGAAACATGCCACTCATGAATAAATCTTGTAAATGTACAACTATTCTTATTGTTTAAGTGACCAGTTATTGCTGTTACTTTTAGGGGCAAGATCCTGGCTAAGAGAATTAATGTGCGTATTGAGCACGTTAAGCACTCAAAGAGCAGAGACAGCTTCATGCAGCGCGTTAGAGAGAACGAGAGGCAGAAATTGGAGGCCAAGAAGCAAGGCACCTTTGTTGAGCTGAAACGCCAGGTATGAGATCATTTAGTGTTTATTGGATTGTGTCTTGGGTGTTAAATGTTTGAAATGATGTGAATGTCAAGTTGTGATATAACACAATTATAACAGATCTGTCTGTTCTTTCATTGCCGTGTTGATGTGTCTTAATCTTGTTTTCAGCCTGCTGCTCCACGGCCAGCACACTTTGTCAGCACCAAGAACAACGAGCCTCAGCTCCTGGAGCCCATCCCATACGAGTTCATGGCATAACTCTGCTGACCAAAATAAAGTTGTTGTACCATATACTGCTAGTTTGGAACTCTTTCTTTAACCATTGTTCAAGTGACTTGAGCTGTGTCTGGAGTGTTGTTGAGATGATGATAATTTACAGTGATGTGCTATAAGAGAACTCTAAGAAACATGTCATAATACACAAACATTTGTTACTTCAGTTCATTTACTTTTATTTGATAAAGCTCTTTTAGAACTGTAGGTACATATGCTCTATATAAAGGATCATATTGTTATAATCAGTGCTGGGGAAAGGTACTTTTAAAATTAATGCATTACAATTTTGTGTTACTCCCTGAAAAAGTAACTAATTACGTTACTTTTTATGGAAAGTAATGTGTTATGTTACTTTTGCGTTACTTTTTTAATCTGGGCAGGGCTTGCTTTGTGTTTAATATAAAACAATTCTAATGTAAAAGCCCTTTTACACCAAAAGTGAAATGAATTCAACTCAGTCTGAAAGAAAAGTACATTTATGCAGGAGATCACTCTTCAGCAATAATAAAAAAATGAAGCACAAATGTTAGTTTATCTAAAGTAATTTTTTGCCTATTAGTTTGGTTGAATTGCATCATTGAAGGCCAGCAGCAAAGACACTGGTTAATAAAATGGGATTAAATACATAAAGGATATTTGTTTTATTTTACATATTTAATTTTTGCAGAATTGCGTTATATTCTGCAGTTGCATTTCACTGTTTTTATATATTTTGAGGAATACTGAATCTATTTTTGGTGAGTGAGATGAATAAATGCATGTTCACATTTAGTCTAGAATACAGTAACATCATGTTTACTCCCAATTTCCAGACAGGAGACTTGTCCATCAATAAAGGGGGAAAAGTAACTCCAGATATTTTCTTAGAAATTCAAAAATAATGCGTTACTTTACTAGTTACTTGAAAAAAAGTAATATTATTAGGTAACTTGCGTTACTTGTAATGCATTACCCCCAACACTGGTTATAATTTCTGAATTTATAAATTGTTTATAATTTCCAGCTCACTGCTCAGTTGAATATGGAAGCCTGATTCTAACATTAATAAAAATAAGGTAATTGCAATTTATCTCAAAATTCTGACTTTTTCTCGCAATTGTGAGATACAAAAATCATAATGGCGAGATCATCTCAATTCTTAAGTGTTTTGATTTATTTTATTTTTTATTTTTTACCTCAAAACAAGGCTTTAAGTCAGAAATGTCAACATACAAACAACTGCGAGTTTTTATCTTGCAATTCTGACTTTCTAACACGCAATTCTGAGAAAAAAAATTCGCAGTTTAATTCACTGTTCTAGAATAGTTGAGAATGTAAGAATTGTTCAAATATAGGTACAGTTTTTACATAAATTTGCAGCTCACAATACTGCGTTGGATATTCGAAAAATTTAACCTGATTTTGTTACAAAGTTGTCCTTTTTGACCCGTCCTGTAGATGGTACTTTCTTCCTCCAGAAAGACTTCCGTTTACAAAATATGTGTTGCTGCAGCCTGTTCTGTTCAAGGATGTTCCAATAATAGGAAAGTCTTTATTTAGCTTTGGATATCAACAAGTTTTATAGTTTCTCTTGCTTTTATGCAGTATGAATATGATGCTTGCCAACGTTTTGTACTGAATTCAGTTTGTGGCAAACATTGAGTGACCAAATATTTGGCCAAAATACTGTATCTCAGCTTTCATCTTAACAGACCAAAAAAAGTTGTCTCGTGTGTTTCAGAAAACTCCAAGCAGCAGGTAATTGTTGCCTTTCTCAGAAATGGCATCTTTTAAGCTGCTCTCTTATGCAGCCTAAAATAAGTGAAGTACAGCGAAAAGATTTTGTGGCTGACTTGAAAATGTTGGATTCAAAAATGAGCAAAATGTTACCTTTATCGTGGTTATTCTCATCTCTCAAGGTGATACACACCTCATATAGTTCAAGTTAATTAAAAAAAAATGTCTATTTTTAAGAGTTCACTTGCGGAACAGTGGAATAAGAAACACTTTCTGAAGGAAATTTACACTATTTTTCCTTGCTCAGTCGTAAAATACTTTCTGAAAAGATTATGGTTAATTGTATGGTAGTTCACATGAGCTGTCACTAGACGGCAGCATTAGCCGTTTTCCTGACAGAGCAAACCCATTTCCTTCTAACTGAAAAGACTGAGTTAGCATGCTAAAAGACATTACTTAATATGTATTTTAATTGCAACTAATCTAATAATTAGACTTGAGAGCAGTATTGATCCCTACTGTAGCACAGATCATGACTGTGTATTAAAAATATATTAATGAGGCATGAAAATGATCAGACAGAAAATGGAATTTTGTATTAACTTAGTATTTGCGATAAGTAAGTTTACATTTCAGACAAATCTCAGTTACTGTTCTTAACAGTGAATATTTGTTGAAAAAAACATAATATTGTGGAAGAAACCCTACACTACAGCCATGTTATATGGGTCATTCTATAATTAGGGGTACATTTTGAATTTGACAATGTGAAGAAAAAAGATTTCCTTTTTCCCAAAAACCCAAACATGACCTTACATAGCTGCTTTGAAACAATCTATATTGTATAACGTGCTATATAAATAAAGGTGATCTGTAGGAATATGTGCATAAAATACCATCTATGTTTGCTACTGTCCACCATGTTACCTTTACTGGGTAACACAACTGACAGGTAACTTAGTTGACATTTTTAGTGTTTTGGGCCTATACTCAACATGGAAACCTAGAACTACTGAGCATATGGTATGTTTAGAAATATATTTTCAGAAACAAATCATAAGTTTTGGTTAAATTATCTTTGCGGAAACACTTGGGTAAAACTGTTGACAGTCAATTAATCCACTCTTGACACAGGTTTGCTAGTTTAATCAATATTAGGGGAAAGAGAGAGAACATAACTACTAGTGTTTCATCCATGTGGTAGAGGAAATATAATCATATTGCACAAATTATGCGAGAATGGGACAAACCATTCCTTTTTGCGGGTGGGGGCAAGTTCTAGTGGGTAACTTAGTTGACAATTGTTTTTTGGATACAAATAAAACAAGTTACATCACTAAACACTTATTATTTTTGATGCACTAATCAAACTGAAGGTAAAACTATTAATTTATATTTAAGGTAACTGTCATGTTTAAATGCAGAGTAGAATGAGCAACTTCAGACTGCTGAATACCAGGGTTGTATGTGATATGAACATCTTCAAACAAAAGATATGGCTTTTTCAACATATAGTAATGTGATTGGGAAAAATATAATTGTGTACTAGAAAATTAAGCATTGGAGCTTTATATTGATGAAAATATATTAAAAATATACTTCATGCACATGAGATGTACCCGCAATTATAGAATGACCCATATTGTCAATATTACAGTGAAGTAATAAAACGTTATTCACAAAAGAAAGTACTGCATTCATGACACAGCCCTTCATCTTAGGGAAAAAAGTGAAATATTACCTCATTTGATAATGCTGGGTTTTCCATTGCATATATTGTTTGAAAATTTTTAAAATCATACACATGTGTCTACATATCAATTACAAAAGCAGTCAAACCACTCAGTTTTAATGATAAAAATACGAATTCTAAATGTATCATTTAGTTTGCAATCACTTACAAGCTGCAAAGTGGAAGTTAGGTGTGAAATAATGTATTCAGAATGATTAATACATGTGAAAATCTGTGAGAATTGAACAAATAGTTGTAAACTGGCATAAAGAAAAATAGGAATCATGTCTTTGTGGCAGTTTATCTGGTGATTAAGGCATAATACAACACTTCTTCACCTTACAAATGGTTAGCGAAAGCAAAAATGCTACAAAATGCCCATTACATTTTGTCAGAGCAAAACAGACAGTACTTTTGGAATCAGCATCCCAAAATTAGTAAGAAACAAGGAGGTGTTATTAAAAAGTTATAAAACATCAGGTTGACTAATATGAAAATGCCAAATAAGCTAGAAATGTTCACATTTTCTGAAGCGATGAGTCAAATTGACTAAATAACAAAACATGCTCACTCCTAAATATACAAATTTGCTGATATATTGTCTAGTTTGTGGACTATGTACACTTGAATAGCTACTATTCTTGGCCTTTTGTGTGTGTGATGTTCTTTGTGTGATTTGGTGTGTAAGCAAGGACCACCTCTCTCTATCTTGACTTGTGCTGTGTAATCAGAGTGGCTGAATGCCTGACTGCATATCTGACAAATATGTTATCTCATCCCACCTCAGTACTTCACCCAATATTTGCTTCAATTAGGGTCAGTTCCTGAGATACGCAGCAACTGTGTGGGTGCATATGAGAAACAGCCCTAATTCCACGATGTTCTCACATGCACGTCCTTCACTGCGTTTTAATTTTACGATTCCTCTGCATTACAGTTGCACAGCTTGATTTAGATTTAGCTGCATGGGGTAGAATCTGACCTTATTCCTTTTTTAGGCATGATCTATTCATTCTGTCCTCAGAGGACACACAGGTCTGGGAATTAGCCACAGTATTAGGATGGCACGCTGAGAGGTCATAGCGTGACTGTGAGAATATGTGAGGACGACTAGATAACCTCATTGTGTGCTGTGCCTATCCGCTGGCCCTGTTCCCTCTGCTATCGTGCTGGTGTTAGATATTTGTAAGGATTGGGATGAAGGTGATGAGGTCTTGCAGAGGTCATAATCAATAGTATCAATCAACAAGTGACATCCTGCCCTGGTATTGATCACTGCAAAGATGTTGAAAGTGCGAGAATGTTCATTAGTAATGAATTAACACTGACTATATATGCAGAACGGATCTTTCAATCTTTAAGATTTTAAAAATCTATTTTTGAAGTTGCTGATACTAAAATGAATTATTCTGACTAAGTTGTTAAATGTTGCTTGTTGTTGTACTTAACTTCGAGGGTCCCGTGATGAGGGCAGCCCATGTCTTTACACTGTTAATTTATATTCCATGATTTCAATCCTGATTCGTTAATTCGTTAACTAGTGAATCATTTCATCCTCTATGGTTTTCTCTGTCATATGTAGTGTACGAAATGCTGAGTAATGCTATTTAATTGATTGGTTCAATCGGTGCTCTATCTCACATATAATGTTCGATAGTCTGATTAATTCTGCTTAATCATTTGAACTGTCTTCTATCTCATATGTAACGTTCGATAGTTCTGATTCATTCTCTCATAATGTTGGATAGTCCGATTCATTTTAGTGAATCGGTTCGTTTGAACAGTCATAGGCTATGTACAGTATTCTAGTGAATCAGGTTGTTCAGACAGTCCTCTCTATTAAAGGCACAATATGTAAGATTTTTTGATTAAAATATCCAAAAAACACTAGAACAGTGTTATATATTTTGCTGACTTACATACTTACATTATCCCAAATGTTTCCAAAAATGTTTAAATCTAGAGAAATAAGCAATTTTAACTAGTATGATAAAACAGTGCTGTTTTACATCACATACACTTGACTGGAAGGAAGCGCTTGACTTTGGCATAATAAAAGCTCAGCTGCTTTCAAGCCATGTATCAGCTTGTCCTTCATTGGCAATCGCTCCAGCGTCCTCGTTTCGCTTCCACGACTTTCAGCCCCACCCTGCTTCATAATACAGTGACCTTAATAAGTCTACATTAGCTCATTCATGGCCATGATTCTGCCCGACTCCCGACGTATTGCATCGGCTGTGGGGATGAAGACTACAACTCCCATGATTCCACACACAATCATGGCGTCATTAAACTACGCCTTTGGTTCTTTGTATGTTTTGAATATGCGCCCTCTAGCGGCTAAACGTACATATTGTGCCTATAAATATAATGTTTATTTCAGTGACTGAAATTGTTCGGACGGTTCTCTCTCTCATATGTAAAACAGTCTGATTCATTCATGTAAATCGTTTCATTTACGATTTCAAACGTTTCAAACGCTGAATAATGCTATTTAATCAAACGGTCCTCTTTTTCATATGCAACGCAGGATAGTCCAATTAATTCTAGTGAACTGTCAGTTGAACTGTCCTCATGTAACATTGGATAGTCTGATTCATTCTAGTGAATCGGTTCTTTCAGACGGTCCTCTCTCGTAATGTTCGATAATCCGATTCATTTTAGTGAATCGGTTCTTAAGTGAATCAGTTTGTTCAGACGATCCTCTCTCTTAAATGTAATGTTTATTCTAGTGACTGAGTTTGTTCGGACGGTTCTCACTCTCATATGTAACACACTCTGATTTATTCTAATAAATAGTTTAATCTAAAACGGTTCTCTCTGTTATATGTTTAGGAAACTCTGATTATGCTTTAAAAACGAAAGTTGAAAAGATTTTTTATTCGGAAGGTTCTGTCTTTCGTGTATTTTTGGATAGTCAGCTTCATTTTAGCCAATCGGTTCGTTTGAACGGTCCCCTCTTTCATATGTAACGTTAGATAGTGTGATTCATTATAGTGAATCTTTTTCGTTCAGACGGTTCTCTTTCTCATATGATTCATTATAGTGAACTGGTTACTTCAGATGGTATATAAATAAACAGCATTTCATTGATTCGAGTCTTTACTACTGTAGTCCTACTATATATTCGAATTTATTTGTAAATTATGGTGGTTTGTCGAATTTAGTTAAAATTTAGCCTACCACTACTAATACTTCCTTGATCAAATTATAAATTATATCATTGATAGTTATGGTTTTTTAAACATTAAGTACCTTATCTACTTTTTTGTAGCTAGTGGCGGACCTTGACAAGTAGCTTCCACAACATTGCTACAAGGCACTGACTCATAGATTGAATTAAACAAAGTAAACAGAGGAGAGGTAAAGAGGAAAAAGGGATGGAGCAGAGTGGGCAGAGGCAAGTCTTGAGGTCCTTAATCATACCTGTTTGACACTCAGAGATTTAGGCCATCAAGCAGTGCAGCAGTCGTATCGACTGCCCGTGTTACACATTAACTTTCCTCTCAGCCAGGGAGACAAGCAAACACGGCATACAGAGATAGTACAACTAGACATCATGTTGTCTTCTCCCACCACAGTCTCCAACTTTTTTTGAAATCCCCTAAAGGTTGTGAAATCAGGGAGACTCAAATGGGAGACTGAAGGCATGACTCTCCAATCACCATCAACACACCGTTTTGGCTGTGAGCTGTTGTTTATCGTTTTGCTTGCTGGCTTATCAGGACAGATCATGGCCAGTGAGATAGAGGCAGCTTTATTGATCAGTCCCAGACATGGGAGGGTTGGGACACTGCAAGACCGGATGATGTGAAGGAAGAGGCACAGCGATGGTTGTAGGGCAGGAATGTCCTGAACTTGAAATCAGATGGATAGAGTCTGGATGACTTTGATAGACGGTCCACTTGAATTTCTAAGCTTTTCACCCTGGATTATTTCATTTAATTATTAATATTAGATTTTGATTATTTACCCTTGAATTATTTAATTCTAAGCTGAAGAAAGAGAAAAACAATACCCCTTTGCCTCAGGATAAAGTGCAGCAAGCAGGAAATGAGATATAGTTTACACTAAGCAACACTAGTTTTAAAATTAAACATGATCACCTTGGGACACATAGGAGCAATCATGACTGTAGTAAATCATGCATATCAGCAGGCTGTTCTTGGAGACTGATAAACCACAATTAGGGCAGTAATTTCCACGTGTGTGTGTGATGGATGGAGCCAGGCAGTCTTTTAAACACCCTAGACAGACACATTCATACACAGACTTGAATGGAGCCACTTGACGGTTTAATATCCACATAAATCTCTGTCAGACAATTCCAAAGACCTTCAGTCCCAATCACAAGTCTGTGAAGGTGAACAGTTGCTTAGTGGTTATCAGGAGTTATATCATGTGTGACTCACTATGGAAAATAAACAGTAGACGTGATGCTGGTTTATTTGGTAAAAATAACCAAATGGAAATAGGAGAAATATATTCAAAAAATTCACACATACTTTTTTTAGAACCAATCATAAATAGAAAATTTATGAAAATAAAACACATATATTGGAAGCATATCTAGACGTAAAAAAAAAAAAAAAAAATTAAAACGAACTATAAAAATGTTAATTAGGTACACTATTTCAAAAGTTTTCTTCTGCTCAACAAACGTTCATTTATTTGATCCAAAGTACAGCAAAAACAGTAAAAATGTGAAATATTTTTATTATTTAAAATATTTTAAGACCTCTAAAATATTTGAAAATATTTTAAAATGTAATTTATTCCTGTGATTTCAATCCGAATTTTCATCATCATTTCAGCATCATTACTTCAGTCACATGATCCTTCAAAAATCATTCTAATATTCTGATTTGCTGCTCAAAAACATTTATTACTATTATTACGTTGAATATGGCTGAGCAGAATTTTTTCAGGTATCTTTCTAAATAGAAAGCGCAGAAGAACAGCATTTTTCTGAAATAAAAATCTTTTGTAACATTATAAATGTCTTTATCATCTCTTTTGAGCAATATAAAGCATCCTTGCTAAATAAAATGATTAATTTCTATAATTTAAATAAATAAATAAATAAATAAAAATTATCTGACTCCAAGCTTTTAAATGATATAGTTTATGATGTGACAAAATCAGTTTATTTTAGAAAAATGTTGATCTTTGGATCTTTCTATTCATCAAAGAATCCTGAATAACTGTACTCAACTGTTTTAAATATTGGTAATAATAATAAATGTTTCTTAAACAGCATATCAGCATATTAAAATCAGCATATACAAAAATTTCTGAAGGATCATGTGACACTAAAGACTGGAGTAATGATGCTAAAAATTCAACATTTTAAAATATATTCAAATAGAAAGCAGTTAATCTGAATAGTAAAAATATTTCACAATATTACTACTTTTGCTGTATTTTGGATCAAATAAATGCAGGCTTGGTGAGCAGAAGAGACGTCTGTAAAAACATTAAAACTCTTACTGTTCAAAAACTTTTGACTGGTAGTGCATATTTTCTCATATTTATTTATTCAGCTATTTTTATTTATTTATATGTGTTGTCTATATACCCACGACATTTTATTTAATATATTTACTGCATTCTTGTCGGTTTCATTTAAAATGAATGTTTTCAGTGATAGCATAGTAATAATAAAAACAATCGACGTCATGCGTCTGTCATGTGACCTATACAGGTAGCTCTATTCAAATCAGGAACAAGCCATGTCGACGTATGAGAGCGCCACAACTACTATTAGTCAAGAGCATTGACTAATTCGTGTTGTTATTAATAATAATACACAATAAAAAAATAATATAAAGGCTAACAGGATACATGATAATTTCACGTCTTTGTTTTTGTAGCTAAAAGTGGAAATACGTCCTCCCCATTGTACTCAGTTGGTATGTTCCACTCACAATAAAAGGAAGCTCAATGAAATTCCGTTATTGTGGGCCGATTACAGAGCTGCCACCATCTGACAGTAGCTGTTAAAAATCGGCTAGAATGGGTGAAAGAATTCAACACCCGAATAAACATTTCATTTGCTCTTTCGCTGACTGTAAAGCGACGTTTTCGAAGCTGTGGAAGTTGGAAGCGCATTACTGCAGACACACGGGACTGGTGAGTGACAGATACCAGTAACTTAATCGTGTCTGGGGTTTAGATACTCAGGTGGTCTTCATATTAGTACTTGGTGGTTCTCGTTTTCTTAAACAATTATCAGAAGCCCTTTGCTTGTGGAGACTGTGAGAAGAGCTTTTGCACCCGTTACCAGCTCACCCGACATCAGCTGAGCCACAGTGGGGAGAAACCCTACCTGTGAGTCCACACACAAAAAATATAATTTGTTTACTTAATCTAGCGTGTGATATTAAGACTTCATTCGCTAATTTTGTGTATAATTTATTTACTAATGGTACTGCATTTTGCAAGTGTTTTGTGTGAAGTTTTTATTACTTTAAATTCCTAGTGTTGTGGATTTCATTCATGTCAGTGACACACTTGCAACCGCTCACTACTAAAAAGATTCAGTCGCCATTTCTGCAGGTTACGTTCTTTCGCCAGTGGGTGGCGACAAATGAGCATATATTGTGGTGTTCTGAGTGAACTGAATCATTGAATCATTTATGCAACCGATTCATTAACTCACACTTGAACTAACACACTCCTCGCCAGAGGTAGTAAGCTGCTAAAAAAAAAACAAAAAACCTCATAGTCACATATTACACTTACTATGCTGCTTTTGTGCACACTTCTGCTCTAAAACTGGTAAAGGTGCTCAGTCAGCGGGTGTTCAGGTGTGTTTTCCACGCCTGGCAGCTTGAGGAACCATGTTGCTCATGTTCACCACCAAAAAGAGAGCTATTATGTGGTAAGTCTGTTAAATGACTTGATTTACAGTTGTTTTATTCACTCAAATGTTTGCTTCTGACTAAATGTCTTGAGAATATTTTGCAGTGCAACCATCAAGGCTGTGGAAAGGAGTTTCGTAAGAAAAAGCAACTGAGGATTCACACCTGTGAGCACACAAATGAGCTGCCCTTTGAGTAAGTGTTGCTTTAAAATCCTTATGTGCTTCGTTTGGTGGTTTCTGTATCATGACTGGTTACTTGTGCTTTATTCTAACAGATGTGACTTTGAGGGATGCAATGAGAAATTTGCTTCCTCTAAAGCTCTAAAACGACATGGGAAGATGCATGAAGGTAATGCGTACATCACGCTAAATCTTATCACAAGTTAAGGACTTTTAGATGCACAACTTTCCCTTCTAAATTTAAGGTTACCCATGTGGTGAAGACCGTTGTAACTTCAAAGGAAAAACTTGGTCAGACTATCAGAAGCACAAAAAGACTGCACACAGAGGTATATGTTCAGCCATTGTGGTAACTAATTTTTGAATGCAAATTGTAAAGTTCCCCTGTGCTTAATCATATCTTGTTCACAGAAACCTTGCCATGTGATCAATGCAAGAAAATGTTCCACAATGCCTGGTTTTTGCAGAAGCATAAACAGTCTGTTCACTCTGGGGAACGGCGCGTGTTTAAATGCACTAGAGAAGGCTGTGAAAAGAGCTACACCACAAACTTTAACCTCCAGAACCACATTCTGGTCTTCCATGAAGAAAAACGTGACTTCACCTGCCCTTTTGCGGGCTGTGGTAAAGCCTTTGCTATGGAGGTCAGCATTTCATTTTTGAGGCAAAATATTGAGTTTATAAAGACCCCCATCTGTTATTTTTAGTTAAAGGTGAATTCTTTTTCTTCCAGGAAAGTCTGAAGAGGCATTTTGTGATCCATAAGCCTCAGAAGACAAAACTACAGGTGAACTTATTTGACACTTATGTTCACCAGTATGTGTTTTGATGCATGGCTTATTGGAGATTCTCATCTAACTCTTTCTTACAGAAGCCAAAAATCAAGCACCGCAAACGCAAGAAGACCTCATCGAAAACTAAGTTGTCAGATGCTGCTAAACTAGCTAAGCATCTGCAGAATGTGTCCTTGAACAAGACTGCATCGAAGAAGCCATTGCCTTAACTTTTTCTTTATGGAACAATTCCCTTTGTCCCATAGTGTCCTCAGTTTCCAAGTTTTCAGTTTAGACCTTACATTTTCAGTTAATCACTTTATGAAATAAATGATCACTTCTGCAGATCTTCTGTTTTGTGGTGAATAAAGCTCATGATGGTGGAAAAGGAACGGTCTCCATTCATGTTAATTTTCAAAATCAAGCATGCATTCTTGAGCCAAACAAGAAATTTAGTTGTAGTCAACACCTGAACTTTGTCAAAGGTGATTGTCAGAATTCTTTGGAGCACTCCATAAACTGCTAACTCTACAGGTTTCCAAAAAAAGAATATCCCTAAAAGTTTGAGTTGAAATTGTTCACTGTAGGAGTGGTTATAAACAAAAAGGCTGTGAAAGTGGACTAGTGAGTAGATGAGTTTTATGGTTACTGTTTTCTGCAAATGGAAAGGCATTTGCTCATAAGTGGCTAAGTGGGACTATAGAGGTTGTTAGAGACATTAATTGTCATTATGCATAACAGAAACTCCTACTTGCTAGTCTGCTTTGACAGCCTTTTGTGTTCAAGACAAATAGAAGCTTTAAAACTTCACAAGGTGGTATTACCAGAGTATTTTATGCTGTAGAATAAAATGTTAAAAAAATCTCCTTAACTTGTATGAACTGCAGACCTTATTGCAGGCATTTAATAACGGCAAAAAATATAGCTGCAAGCAGCGATTACCGGGGTTCAAGCACTTTAAGACATTTAAGCACATATGAAAAAGAGTTCAACTTTTTTGATAATTATTGATATTCACTCCAGAGAATCTTTCTGCACTGGTTTGGTTCTGATTGGGTGAAAAACCTAGAACTAGTTTGCAAAAGTAAGTTTTTTTTCAAAATATGCAAAATACCCAAAAATTTTGTCTGACATTTGAGCCTGCGACTGACAGATTAGGAGTTAAGAGCGATTACGTACTTTTGATCGCTGTAGCGCCCCTGTCAGACCGATTGGGACGAGACTTGGTCACATTGTAGGTGGTGTGAGTACTACCATCCTTCCAAGATTCAAGTTTCTACGACTTACGGTTTGGTCTGTATGATCAGTTTTACGTGGAAATTGCTGATCCATGACCATTCTAACAATTACAATAGCGTTTCAGCATTATGACTTTAGGACAAAAGAAGTGCTAAAATGTATAATCTCTGCACCATTCTATTTCATGCTTGTAAGCTCCTTTAAAAATATATTGAAATGATAAAACCTCTAGTTTTTTTTTTAGTCTGTAGACAGTGATACATTTTTAAACTTACTTTCTTTTTTCCTGCCAGATGGTGTAGCAATGGCATTTACCAGCGTGAGCTAATGGGGACATGCTTAACCAGCCAAACCTTGAACTCTTGCCCAAAGATGGTAGCAAATGCTAAAATCCTCCATGAGATATCACTGTTAATCTTTTCAAAGATTTTCTAAAAGCATTTTAGGATGGCAAATATTTATCCCACATTTTTATCTCTAGAGAGCTTGGAACACTAGACTTCTCAAAGATTATTGTAGCAAAAAAGCCAGATCAAATCAGATTATAAGTGGGTTTAGAAGTCATTTTTACACATCGACTGAGGCTTAACTCTTGTATCCTCACTGGGAAAGATTTATTAAACAGCTGTGCACATTCATCCATTCATACTTGCACACATACACTTTTGTTCGGTCTCTCTTTTACACAAACATTCACAAACATAGATCACATTTAGAGATAACGTATATAAAACCTCCGGTAGAGTGGACTGCTGATCGGCATGGTGAGGGGAGACCTTAAGGCTGCTCTCCAGAGGGGGGGTGGCCTCATGGGCGTGGCAGGTTTTCTAAGGCCTGGTTTATTCAGCATCAAGTAAAAGCATTCGATTTTCCGAGACTCTGGCTTTGACAGTATGGTGCCTCCGTGGCAGAGAGTAGAACACATAGGACCATTAGAACACACAGATATGAGCGCTGTCTGAGGTGAGGCATGGTGTCCCGCCGGGGTTAAATCAGGCTTCCTGGCCAGGACACGACGGTGAGCGCTACCCTGCTCCGCTGCTCCTTCAGCATGGGCACCAGGGCAGAATGACTCATGCCAGCCGTGGATAGACCGTTTACAGCCACTATCATGTCACCACACCTGGAATAGTAACATCGTTTTAATGAATCAGTCAAAACACAATAGTCGTTTTTAATCAGTCAGTTTCATAATTCACTCTTTGCATTAAAATTGCAGTTTTAATGCAGCTTCAAAAGGCTCTACATGATCTCAGCCGAAGAATAAGGGTCTTACTTAGTGAAACGATCTGTCATTTTACCACAAATGCTTGTCTTGCACTAGTTCGCGTGGCATAGGCAGCAGTACCGACCCAATGTTTACAAAGCAAATGTGCAAAGAAAGTCAAACGCCCTTTATGGAAAAAGGTAAAACAACAATGTTGGACGATTTTGAACTTGGATGGGAAAATGAGTTCGAGTTTTTCGCCCTATCCTACCGTTTTGAACCGGAGTACATAGACGAACAGGGCATTTGGAACTGAAAACTACTTTGTGCAACTATGAATAAATATTAAGGAGCACGAGTGCGACTGACCTGATCAGCATATTTGTGTTTGCGCTTAGGGGAGCTTCAAAGGTTTTCTACTTGTTTTTTCAACGTTGAGTAATGTATCACAGACATATCTCATGAATCCTTTACATAATAAAGTGTAGAGAGAGTGTAAATAAGAGATTCATTGTGCAGTGTAGAGTGGTTTGTTTATTATAATGGAAACTTGTGAGGAACTGACTGACAGATTTTAATGATTTTTAATGGAGTGTGTAAATGAGATATTAATTTAATACAACAGTTAAATAAACAAGAAGTTAATATTAAGTGACTTACGTTGTCTGGCTATAACACTATTGCCTAATTTCCCTGTCAAAAATAGTTTGAAACAAGTCACAACTGAGCCGCTGCACATCGTTCAAACACAGGGGTGTTTTGTTTATGAATGAACGTGCGTTTTTGAACGAATCTAGTGAGTCAATGATTCAGTTTCCCATTCATAAAGACAGTCATGAAACAATTTTTACTTGCTGCCATCTACTGGCACTTTTCAGTTATTTAACTATTTTAATATTTTTATATTTAACATTTTGTATTTAAAACTTTAATCGCAACATGAATTTATGAATTTGATTGCACTCATGCCACCTCTGAGCCTCATTAAACACATGAAAATACACCTCTGTAGTACAAATTAATTTTGTTAATACTGATTTCATTTGATTGTTAACTTATTCTACTTGTTCTTATTCTGTTGTTTTAATTAGAATTTTTAAAAAAGCTTATAAAATACTTTTTTTTTAAGTTTGACATGAAAGATGACACTTTTAATAAAGTTAGAAAAATGCCATTACAAAGGTAAAAACAAAATTCCCCTATAAATCACTTTAAGGAGTCTAATATCACCTTGTAATGGGAAGGCTAATTTTTGATCAGATTTTTTGATTATTGATTAGAAGGTGCTCCTGAAATTTTGACTGTACTCCTAAAAGAAAAGTAAGTGTAGAGGCTTGACGAAGAACTAGCCGTGAGTGACCTTTCCAACATGATTACGTAATGCATGAAGTCACAGATGCGCATCGCAGAGCTAGTGCAAGATGAGCATTTGTGGTTAAAAAGTGTATATATTTCAGGTTTTTTTAGAAAATGACCAATTGTTTTGTGAGATAAGACCCTTCTTCTATGTCTGGGTTTGTGTAGAGCCCTTTGAAGCTGCATTGACTCTGCAGTTTGGACCTTCAACCCATTGATCCCCACTGAAATCCACTTTATGGAGAAAAGTCCTGGAATGTTTTCCTCTAATTTCTTTTCAACTGAAGAATGAAAGATATGAAAATCTTAGATGACACTGAGGTGAGTGTATTATCAGAAAATTTTAATTCATTAACAGCCCTAATAAATTATAGTGTTTTTGTTTCGTGTATACCAAAAAAGGAATTTATAATGATACATTGATGGCCAGAGATATAAGCTTGTTTTTGAACATTTTAATCAAGATAATGCTGAAAGTGCTGCATCATCTAGTCGTGAAGCATTAGGTCATTGTTTATTGTTTGTTTTGTTGTGCTTGCTCACTTTAGACGTCCATCGTAGTAAGCGGGTGTTCCAAGGACGATAGTCTTGATAAAGAATGCCTGGCTGCTGTGGTTCTCTTCATAACCTCCAACAATGCTGAAGCCCCAGCTGCCAGGGTGACTTCTGCGGAGGACGATCTCATGACTGCTATGCAGGTAGCTGTGACAGAGAACCAGAGAGACAGACAACAAAATACATTTTTCCCATTCATTTTATCACCCACAAGTCAAAAATTGTATTTCAGATTGCTTAGAAAACTAGAGGACAAAGAGAAATATATATGCAGAAAATCAGGACCACAAACAGAAAAACAGATGCATGCTTGTGAGATATATAGAAATGGAGGATTTGGCACAATGACAGGAAGCGAGAAGGAAACAGAAGGGTGCCAAAGCAAAGGGAACGGATGATGAAGGACAGAAGGGAGGGAGTGGAACTGGACCGAATGACCTGAGACTGGGCTGAAGTGGGCTAGGAGCAAGTTATCTCCACATGTATGCTTCATCTGATAATCTGCAGCTGTTGATGTTTACATCACGACACAACCGTAATCCCCTCGTGGGTTAGGACCGCATAAAGCTGCTGATCCAAAACACATCAACAACACAGATATTTACTGTGTCTAAGTCATCAAAATAGCTGCATTCCCTCTCTTCAAAGCTGTTTCCACTCAGATTTGGATGGAAAAAAGTAGGTGAACCTGGCATGATGGTAGTCCTGGCCAGATTGCTTTGACTATTTTAGGGTTTTTGGATCAGTGCTCAGCAAGGTGAGCATGCTATTTTTAAGCCTCCCAGTGGAGTTCAACGAGAGCCATTTGGACTCTTCTGAAAGTACATCTACTTTAATAGCCCTGTGTTGCTTGTTCATTCATCAAACGATCTTCCACGTGAAGTTCTACTAAATGTGATTGACTGTACTCTTACCTGGGAAGTCCAAGCCACATGACCCATGATGGAGACCAGCTTGCGTCATAGTCGTTTTCGTGCGGAGGGAGAAGTTCTTCGTCCAGGCCTGGTTCTTCAACTGTGTTCACCTCTAGTGCCCTCAGCTGGACAGAGCAGGACGCGGCGCTGGACTTCAGTGTGCCCACTGCCTCGCTGTGGCTCAGATAGGTCAAATCTTGACCATTAATACTCAACAGTACATCCCCTGAGCAAAGAGAGACAACACAGACACTTAAGAGACACTCTAAACCGCCACACAGAGAGGACTGAAACACAGCACTTCATCATCAGTGAAACGAGTAGGAAACAGTGTATTCCTCAAAAACAACCTTCTGAGTTGTTTTTTAAGTGAATCAAGCACATGCAGCACAACCAGTATAGTCTGATTCCCAAAAGAACGACTCTAATTACCCAGCTCTTTTTCCTAAACCAAGCACATGCAGTACAACCAGTGTAGTCTGATTCCTGAATGAACGAGTTGGTTCATTTGAGTGAATCAGACACATAAGGTGTAACCAGTGTAGTCTGATTTCTGAATGAGCGTGTCAGTTCGTTTTGGTGAATCAGACGCATATGACGCAACCAGTGCAGTCTGATTCCTGAATGAGTGCGTAGGTTCGTTTTGGTGAATCAAACACATACAGCGCAACCGGTGCAGTCTGATTCCTGAATCAGTGAATCGGTTCATTTTGGTGAATCAGACACATATGGCGCAATCGGTGCAGTCTGATTCCTGAATGAGTTGGTTAATTTTAGTGAATCAAACACATACAGCGCAACCAGTGTAGTCTGATTCCTGAATGAATGAGTCTGTTCATTTGAGTGAATCAAACACATACAGCGCAACCAGTGTAGTCTGATTCCTAAATGAATGACTTTAATGAGTCGGTTCATTTTAGTGAATCAAACATAAAACAGCTTACAACTGAAAAATCACTATATACACCTTTTGTGAGAACTGTTTTTAATGTATTTGTTCATTATTAAACTATTAAATTATTATTTGGAGCAAAATTGCTAACAAGCATTATATTTCCTCAGAATAACATGAACCAATGAATCATGCACAATAAGACCAGGAATATGTATTAAGAAAGTGAACAGACTCAATGTCGAAGTCATGTTGACTCTAGATTATCTAAGATGCAAATTGAAGAAAAGAACTGGGTTTAGATAACTTACCACGTTTGATTCGTCCATCACGTGACAGGCAGCCATGGGGCTGGACGCTCGTCACAAATATTGGCAGCTCTCCACTCTTGCTGCCTCGTCCACCTGCCACAGTCATACCCAGAGACTCATGCGGTTCCTTCTTCACAGTGATGTGTTTCTCCTTACAGGTCACACACTGGGAGAGATCCTACAAAACACAAGCATCAGAGCATCAAATCTAAATTTGGTGGAGAAAAAAAAAGGGAAGCCCATTTCTAAATTGACACTCTGATCAGCACTCAGTAGAGTGCTGTTCATCATCCCAACGGGATCAGCTGTACTCCAGCTTCGTAATTGATCTCATAATAGATTCAACCAGGAGTAATTAAGGTTGTGGTCTGAACTCATGGAAAAACTGGAAGCTACCCAGATGCTTCGGAAGTAGGGCTCCCTAATTACGTCTCCACAGTGCTAAAATAGATTCTGCAACACACACAGTCTCGCTCTTGGCCGCAGGCATTCGTACTCACTCTCTGGGTGGAAGACCTGGCAAGGTGCAGACTTGGGACGGGGCTTGGGGTCGTGGTGCAGGGAAGCGGCGGAATGTGTTCATGGCTCCAAACGTCTCTGGTCAAGGTGGAGCCTATGTGCACGGCCATAGTCTGCTTGCTGGACCGGCTAATCAGCAGATTGACTCTTTCTCCACTAGCCTAGAAGATGACAGTAGGCGGTCGGTATAAATACCTAATACTCTTATATTGAGCGCCGAGGTGGCTTTATATCTAACAGAGACAGTCTGCTGTCCGCCAGTGCTATTCTTAATAATGCTTTAGCTGCCCTTTCTCTGTGTGATCGGGGCAGCCAGATGGGAGAAAGCAGCTCACGTAGACATAAAGATACTATCAATCACATTACCCTCTGAGCGGGGCAGCACAGCCAGTGTCATAATGTCCCAAACAGGCACTGAGATGACAATAGCTGTTTTATTATAAGAATATTTATTAGAGAAAACAAGATTTTTGAAGAAAATGTGAGCCGGAGCAAAAGTCACCACCATGCTAGGGTGGCTGTCAGGATGAACTATGTGGTTGCTACTGGAGGTTGTTACTGTCAGGTTTCCAGGCTCAAGATATGGCTATGGACAAGTCTATGGATTGGTTTCATATAGTATTTAAAAATGCAAAATATATTGGTAGTCATATTGGATAGTGGTTGACATTAGAGATTTTTGCATTGTATTTTTTAAAACTAACACTGTGTGCTAACTATGTTTTAATTTAAATTTAAAGCTAAAATAAAATATAAATATTACATGAAAAACAAACTTACAAAAAAGCTGAAAATATGGTATTGCATCTAACTAAAATAAAATTATTTTAGATGAAATATTAAAATTATTAAAGCTAATAGTTAACTAAAAATATTAAATAAATTAAATAATATTTTAATAATTAAATAATATTAAAGTAATATTAAATTAAATAATATTTCAAATAAATTAAATAATTTAAAATAAATAAAATTTATACAAATAAATAGAAATACATTTTTTATATAAATATATAAAAACAAAATTAATTAAAATGATGAGAGCACATAAATAACAACATGCTGAAATAAAATCTAAATATTAGAAGAAAAACTTAAACATACAAAAACTTAAATGAAAATGTTTTTATTTGAAATACTAAAATTATATTAGTTTTTATTTGAAAAAAGCTAAAGCTAACTTAAAAATTACAAGCAAATACAAAATTATTAAACCTACAATAAAAACTACAAATAAAAAAATGAAGCAAATAAGAAATATTAAGTACTTGAATACATAAACTTACAAAAACTTAAATGAAAAGGAGAAATGTTGCCAGGAAAGCTAAATTAAACAAAATAAGTTTTATTTGCAGTACTAAAATTACAAAACTAAAACTGAAATAAAATAAAGCTAAAGCTAACTATAGAAATATAAAAACAAAAGTGAATTAAAATGACAAAAGAACAACTAAAATGACAAACTAAAAAAATAAATAAAATTAAGCTAGTTCAAAATATTAATAAATTTTGTAATAGTACATAAATACTACTAAAATTAACAGATAATTAGATACTACTAAAATAAATATGATTAGATTACTGTTGTCATCATCTACTGTTCACTTAATGTTTAACAACATGCTGAAATAAAATACAAATATTAGAAGAAAAACTTAAACTTACAAAAACTGAAAAAAATGAGAAATGTTGTCATGGAAGGTAAATGAAATAAAATTCTTTTTATTTGAAGTAAAAAAAATGACTAAAACTAAAAATGAAATAAAGCTAATTAAAAAGTGTAAATGATGAGCAAACAACAAAATAATTAAACTTACAATAAACACTAAAAATATAAAAATGAAACTAATTAAAAATATTGATATATACTATAACACATAAACAATTCTAAAATAACACTAAAATACAATAAACAAAAGTAATTAAAATACTTTTGCTGTTATCTATTGCTCACTTAAAGTTAATGTTTAACAACTCTGATAATTGAATAACACTGTTAAATGTAAACTTTATCAAAACTCATATCAGATTTCATACTTAACATTATAAT
Source organism: Labeo catla (assembly GCA_012976165.1). NCBI lineage: Eukaryota > Metazoa > Chordata > Actinopteri > Cypriniformes > Cyprinidae > Labeo > Labeo catla. Next base: position 26,921 of record VONZ01000142.1, on the reverse strand, counting down.
GCTGTGATTCACTTTTGGTTTTATATTTCATTTATTTAGACAACAGAGTATAGATTTTTAATATCAGCCATTTACCAGTTAGCAAAGGTCTACTAGCGTCCTTATCTTGACCTGAACTGCCCCACACACGCTTTCTCTCTACCTGTATAATCTGAGCTGCCTGCTCAGGCGTGCCGTGTCTCAGGTCATGCTCGTTGACGGCCAGCACTCTGTCGTTGCTGCAAAGTCGTCCGTCTTTAGCGGCTAACCCTCCCTCCAGCAAGTCCAGGATAAACACACCCGCTTCATCTGTACGCCGCACCAGCTTGATCCCCAGCTGCTCTGAAGATTCCCGCTTGTGCAGGGTGATGCGTATGCTGGCAGGGCTGCCCTTGGGCGAAGCAGTCGCCGCAGGCGGCCTGGCAGAACAGCGGCGCTCTCTCAGAACCGTCAATTGCAAAGTGGCGCAGGGACGGGCCAGGGTAGAGCGTGCAAAATTATGGGGCACATTACTGATGTCGACATTGTTCACCTGCACACAAATGGGAAGTGCATAGAAAAAAGAATAGATGAATGGCAGTTTGAAGAATGCTGTTCTGCATCTACTCATGCAGATAGTGATTCTGCAGCCACTATTCATTAGAGCTCTTTAGAGATTGATTACAGTATCAAGGCTGATCTTTAAATAGCAGCGAAATAGCTTTTTTAATCAGACGGTTATTCCGGAGCACTGACGACAATACCTGAAGTATTTGGTCACCGGCCAGCAGCCGTCCGTCTCGGGCTATAACACCGTCACGGTACACTTCCTGTATTACCACATTTATCAGGGGGGTCTCGTTTCCACCGACAATACTTATGCCCAGCTCTGTGTAAGGGTTTGCACGATGAACCTCAATAGCTGTGATTTCTCCCTCAGGTAGAGATGGAAGTTTCACACAACCTGACGAACAAGACGTACGAAATCCAAACAGATATCGAAGATATTTGAAAGGGATATTTCACCCAAAAATGAAAATTCTGTCATCATTTACTCACCCTCATGTCGTTCCAAACCTGTATGAGTTTCTTTCTTATGTTGAACATGAAAGTACAGTTGAGGTCAAAAGTTTACACCCCCCTTTCAGAATCTGCAAAATGTTAATTATTTTACCAAAATAAGAAAGATAATACAAAATGCATGTTATTAATTATTTAGTACTGACCTGACTTTATTTCACATAAAAGATGTTTACATATAGTCCACAAGAAAAAAATAATAGTTGAATGAATTTATAAAAATGGCCCCGTTCAAAAAGTTTACATTCCCTTAATCCTTAATACTGTGTTCTTACCTGAATGATTCACAGCTGTGTTGCATGTTAAACTGCCAGCTATTCTTCAGAAAAATCCTTTTGGTCCCACAAATTCTTTGGTTTTCCAGCATTTTTGTGTATTTGAACCCTTTCCAACAATGACTGTATGATTTTGAGATCCATCTTTTCACACTGAGGACAACTGAGGGACTCATATGCAACTAATACAGAAGGTTCAAATGCTCACTGATGCTTCAGAAGGAAATACAGTGCATTAAGAGCCAGGGGGTAAACTTTTAAATAGAGCTGTGTACATTTTTCTTATTTTGCCTAAATATCATATTTTTTATTTAGTACTGCTTTTCAGAAGCTACAGAAGATACTTACATGTTCCCCAGAAGTTAAAATAAGTTAACATACCTTGATCTTCAAATTCAAAACAAAGTTTTCACCCCCACCGATAATTTTTTTTTTTTTTGTTTAAAAGCAAAGGCTCAGACCTTTATTTTGATACATAATACGTCCATATATTCATAGCAGAAAATATTCTGAGGGACGTCAAATTTAGGTGAAAATCACCAAAAATGCTGCTGGTGGCTGGCAAATTTTTAAAAAAAATGCTGGCAGGGAAAGAGTGAAGAATCAAGGGAATGTAAACTTTTGAACAAGGTCATTTTTTTATAAATTCAACTATTATTTTCTTTTGTGGACTATATGTAAACATCTTATTCAGGTTAGTACTAAATAAACAAAAACATGCATTTTGTATGATCCCTCTTATTTTGGTAAAATTAATTAAAATTTTGCAGATTGCTATAGGAGGATGTAAACTTATGACCTCAACTGTATATATTTTGAAAAATGCTGCTAATCAAACAGTTGATTGATTGGTACTATTTCTTTCCCTACTATGCAAGTCAATGGGGACCAACAACTGTCTGGTTCTTCAAAATATCTTTTGTGTTCAACATAAGAAAGAAACTTATACAGGATTGGAATGACATGAGGGTGAGTAAATGAAGACAAAATTTTAATTTTTGGGTGAGCTATTCCTTTAAGAAACAAAGTGATTATGTGTTTCAGTCTAGGACTGTGTGAAATAATCATACCTTCTTCAGCAGAAAGAGGCAGAGTTTCAACAAAGTCCCATCCCGAAGAGGCCGAACTGCCAGTGCGGAGAAGATGGATGCACGGGTTGCTAAGAGGACGCTTTACACGTGGAGGAGCACATTCTAGACCATGGACACCTTTGAGGGACAGATAGACAGTGGAAATAAGATCGAACGACACAAGGGTGAGTAATTGACCCTTCACAAAAACCCGCCCTCCTTAGTTACTGTTGCTATGTCCGACAAACAATGGCACTCTCACACTGCACATCATGTTCTAACACAGTGAAAAATACATTGTGAAGCAAAGAGGAAACTGGCAACATGCCAACAGACAAGACAGAAGTTAATTCTGGGATTAAACAAGGTGTCAGCTTTAAAATGTTGTCTTTTTTTAAGAAATTCAAACAATAAATACTATTTTGTGGCTCTTTGTCGTGACAGATCAGTGCATTGCCTCATTAGATCAATAACACGTGAATCAATCATCTATTCTTCTTTACTTAAAGCATGGAAAAAAACATGAATGAACACTATAACGTATTTTATTTCAATGTTTCAAGTTTAAGTCCACCGAAGTTAACTGACCCTCCTATCTGATTTGTTTGTTGGACAGAATGGCAGATTCGGCGTTATGATTGGTCAGCTCGCCTGTCAATCAAGCTGTTTGTGAAGGGTCCGTTAATGACAGATATTTCATTTTTGGTGGAACTATTAATTTAAAGTTGTTAAATATTAAATATTTAGCTGCTTTTACATCACCTATATGTAATAAAAGTCTCAGGTGTCCCCAGAATGTGTCTGTGAAGTTTCAGGTCAAATACTGCACAGATCATTTATCAATTTTGAAAATGCCTATTTTGAGTGAAAGCAAAAACACGCTGTTTTCGTGCATGTCTCTTTAAATGCAAATGAGCTGCTGCTCCCCGCCCCCTTTTCCAAAATAGGACTGTGGCTTTACAGCTCGTACCTCAGATACCATCTCTTTGGGGGGTTTTTTTCACTTTTTCTGGGTTGGTAGATATTCTGGTGACCTCGTTATAGCACTTAACATGGAAAAAGTCAGATTTTTATGATATATCTCCTTTAAAACTGAATCTGAATGAAACTGAATTAAATTCGGGTTCTGTGACCAGTAAAGACCCACCTTCTTTGATTTGATTTTGACATTGATGAGCACTATTTTTAAACCTTTTGTCATCCTAACAATACAGAGCACAGGGTGTCATTGAGTACAGCAGAACAGCTTCAAGAATACTAATTATTGAAAGGGACAATTTTGCTACAATCTGATTATTGGTGGTTGCGGCCCTGCTTAAGGTACTCACTGTCTTCTTCAGTGCTCTCTTCAAAGGCAGGGTTGTCTACGCCAGGCTCTTCTGTCCATGTAGGAACATTGTTGGACGCATTGGATCCAGCAGGTGGTGATGGCGTACTCTCCTTCATCTCAGTCTGGGGGGATCTGGGAGGGTTGGTCGTTGTGACCCTGTCCTCGCTTCCCTCCATTCGTGTCCGCTCCAGCTTTGTTCGCTGACTCTGTGTTCCAGGACACCTAGTCCCACACACATAGATGCAAACATATAAACACAATAACTGGAGTATTCGGGAGGCTAGGTACACAGAGGTTCAGCTGACATGAAATGGAAGACAAGGGCAAGAAAAAGAAAGCAAATTACACGAGAAACCTTGCGCTACATCCTCAGGGCAGATGCTATTCCAGGAACATTCAGTAAAGTAAAGGTCCTGATATTGTATTCCCAAACCCAGTCTAGCGCAGTGTTCTTTTATTAACATTTTTAAATCAGCTTTTATTTTTATATTTTAATTTACATTTTAATATTTTTAGAAGTTTTTTGTCATTTTCTTTAGTTTTTGTTTTAATTATATCTATATAGTGTTAATTTACAGTTGAGGTCAAAAGTTTACATACACCTTGCAGAATGTGCAAAATGTCAATTATTTTACCAAAATAGAGGGATCATACAAAATGCATGTTATTGTTTATTTAGTACTGACCTGAATAAGATATTTCACATAAAAGACTTTTACATATAGTCCACAACAGAGAATAATGGTTGAATTTATAAAAATTTGAACCTTGTTCAAAAGTTTAAATACACTTGATTCTTAATACTGTGTTGTTGCCTGAATGATCCACAGCTGTGTTTTTTATTTAGTGATTTCAGTTAAACTGCCTGCTGTTCTTCAAAATCCTTCAGTCTCACAAGTTATTTGGTTTTTCAGCATTTTTGTGCATTTGAACCCTTTCCAACAATGACTGTATGATTTTGAGATCCATCTTTTCACACTGAGGACAACTGAGGGACTCACATGCAACTATTACAGAAGGTTCAAACGCTCACTGATGTTTCAGAAAGAAAAACAATGCATTAAGAGACAGGGCTGTAAACTTTTGAACAGAATGAAGATGTGTACATTTTTCTTATTTTGCCTTAAATATCATATTTTTTAACTTAGTACTGCCCTTCAGAAGCTGCATATTAACATGTTTCCCAGAAGATTAAATGATTTAAATTTACCCTGATCTACAAATTCCAAAAGTTTTCACCCCTGCATTGTTTGCTTTTGAAGCATCAGTGAGTGTAATAGTTGCATATGAGTCCCACAGTTGTCCTCAGTGTGAAAAGACGGATCTCAAAATCATACAGTCATTGTTGGAAAGTGTTCAAATACACATAAATGCTAATAAACCAAAGAATTTGTGGGACCTGAAGGATTTTTCTGAAGAACAGCAGGCAGTTTAACTGTTCAGGACAAACAAGGGACTCATGAACAACTATCACTGAACAAAAAAATCAGCTGTGGAACATTCAGGCAACAACACAGTATTAAGGATCAAGTGTATGTAAACTTTTGAACAGGGTCATTTTTATAAATTCAACTATTGTTTTCTCTTGTGGACTATATGTAAACATTTTTTATGTGAAATATCTTATTCAGGTCAGTACTAAATAAAAAATAGCATGCATCTTGTATGATCCCTCTTATTTTATAATTAACAGTTTGCAGATACTGCATCGTGTATGTAAACTTTTGACCACAGCTGTATTATTATTATTATTATATATTTTTTCTGCATATTTAGGTTGTCAGGGCAAGATTTATTTTATTTTATTTTATTTTATTTCCAAAATCCATTTTTTAATAGTTTCAGTTTTACTTTTAGTTAACAATTATGGGATCTTTCTTTGCCTTTGAGCTTGGAGGATTTCAGCATTTTGCTAACATGACTGTCATATAATTAACAGCGCTAATTAATTACTCTACGCATCAGTGGGGACAAAGACCTGTAGGATAGTATTACACGCTGAGGTCTCATAGTATAACAAGAAAGCACCGGATTGTCAACACAGCTAAGAGAAGACGGCTAATTCTTGCTGTAACGTTCAGCCTTCTCTTAGGAAGGTGTTAGCGACTTGTTAAAGTTAATCTCCTTGGGTCTTCTATCATTGAGCTATAAATAAAACATCCTTGCAATAAGTGTACATTATCTAAGGAGTATAGATGATCTGACAAAACTTTAATAAATTGCATTTTCCTACTTGTTTTTACAAAAACAGTTGACATTTTACACTAATTTGTCCTGTGATTTGCTAATTCAATTTTGAGTTATTAAACTCACGTTTGAATTCAGACTCTACACCAAACGCTTAGTAGGCCGCCAAGACCTTCAGTTCATCCAAAGGCACATCCAATTCTATCTTGTGCACCAGAACTAATCTTAAAATGTATACCACTCTCTCAAAACTAAACTCCTGCCAACTCTTAGTACAAAATGCCATACTGGACTCTCTAACTCACCATAGCTCTGGGTTGCCTTTGGCAGTCTCACAGAAGAAGTGGTTGAATAGGTTTCTAGAGTTGAAGTTTCCCAGCATGGCTGAAGAGAATATGAAACTGCTTCTGTCCAGTGCATTACACAGGACCGACTAATCTCCCATCACATGACAAAGGGGCAAATAATCCCCAGATGGGAAGTCAGATCAAGCCCAGCAGGCTCCACTCACAAGAAAGTGACTCCAAAAGTCACTGGAGCCTTTGTCTGCTAAGCTTCATTGTCTGACAGATACCTAAGTATGATATTTGTTTCCTTCTGCCTGTTTGACTCAAAAGCCCCCCCAGACATGCGGTTATGTACAAGTCTGGCACATTATTTTATCAGTTTGCCTGAAAACAAATTTGTATTCCCAGGCTGGGGCAATGAATGCTTCTGAAGAACATATCGTGAGGGAACTAAAAAGTCACTTAAAACTGCAAACTGCTTTCCCACAATTAAAAAACACATTAAAAAAGCGTTTAAGTATTCAAATCTAGATGTTTACTAAGATCCTTCTATTATCTACCGAAACCCACAATGATATTTAAAATATTAGTAACCTTAATTTATATAAAATTATCATTTACTGGGTAAATCTATTGGGATGTAACCCCCGAATTTCAATATATGAAAATGATATTGAAACAATTTTTGTATTTTTTCTCCCTATTGATTCTTTTAAAAAGTGAAGTTTAAACAAAAATATTTATATTTTCTTTGTAAATTAAGCAACTTGTAAAAAAAAAGTGTCCTGAAACAGTGTATGTTTTAGTCCATTGGCTGAGACTGATTTTAACTACACCTCTACATTTATGACCAGGAAATATTCATGTAGATAGGTGAGTATATAGGTCTCATCATTTTGAGGTAAATGTGTTCAAAAGTTTGAAAAATCTGTGTGTAACCTTAAGGAACGTCACTACAAACACCTTTTTTCTATAATCAAGCACACTTTTTGGGAGTTACTCTATAACATTTAGTTTTTATATATGTACAGCTGTACAGAACTGTGCTAGTTAACCATGTGCTGATTAGCATCTTTGAGCTAGCTTCATAAGTATCTAAAATTGTCACTACCGAAACATTTGGAGAGTTTCGGTAGTGACATCTTTGTTTTTTTGGGTGTTATCCTATAAAACTGTCACTACCGAAACAGTCATCATTGTTTCGGTAGTGACAAAAGGGAACACATAATCCTTATATTTGGGGAAAATAAACAAATTATTAGTACAGTTATGACATTTTTGGGTATTTTAGTATGTTTTAGTAGTGTTTTAGTTTGCAAGATAAGATTCTGTAATGTGATGTGGTCGCTACCAAAGCATTACTATCACTACCGAAAATGTGCAGTCACTACCGAAACATGGTATGTTGTGTCAAAAATAAAGTATACTGATTTATCAACTAAGATGTTATGATAGTTTTTGGTTCAGTGTATATTATTCAAATAAATCCTTAACTTTGAAATCAGTATGATCAACTTTTTGCCTTTTACAAAGAAAAACTGGATGCAAAAATACAACAAATCTCATAAATTATACTTGAAATGTTGTTAAAAATGTAATTGTTATTGATTTATCTCTGAAAAAAGTATTAAAATAGCATATATATATATATATATATATATATAACGGTGTTTCATTAGTGACAAATATTCTAAAACTTTGTGAAAATACAATATAAGAATTAACTGCACAGTTACTAGAAATTTATAGCTTGGATATTATACAATTTGCATACATGCACAATTTGCATACACAATATTACTTATGTTTTCCAAGAAAACACTATTTCAGTATTTCCACTTCAGATTTTTACCTTTAATTCATTTTGATTCACTTTAATTCATCAAATCCTACACTATTTTTTTCAGTGTATAAGAAAACATCCATAATATGATTAAATCAACAGATTTTGCATTTGAGATTAAGGCCCAGAAAGGTAGTAGGACATAGTTAAAATAGTCCATGTGACACCAGTGGTCCAACCGTAATTTTATAAAGCCACGAGAATACTTTTTGTGCACAAAGAAAACAAAAATAACAACTTTATTCAGCAGTTTCTTCTCTTCCGTGTCAGTCTTTGATGGCGGTTTACGAGAGTACCACAACACAACCTTAAAATTAAGGTTGAACCACTGATGTCACATGGACTATGTTAACAATGTCTTTACTACCCTTCTGGACCTTGAACGTGTTAGTTGCATTGCTGTAATAGAAATATCTTAATTTGTGTTCTGAAGATAAACAAACATCTTAAGGGTGTGGAATGACATGAGGCTGAGGAATTGATCACAGAATTTTCATTTTTGGGTGAACCATCTCTTTAAATATGTAAGTGTGAGTATTTTACCTGTGTTTGAGATGTGCCTCCAGGTCACAGCGCGGCATGCTGAGAGAACAAGAAGGCGTCAGCGGACAGGTGACCGACAACTTATCCAGCAGCTTGTGCACCAGAATGCTGGAGCGCCGGCAGACCTGCAGCTGCAGATGCGCACGGTCCAGCGGACAAAAGTCCCGTTCCTGCAGAAAGCTGCGCAGGCAGCGGGCACAGAAGGTGTGGCCACATGGTGTATCCAGGGGCTGAACTAACGGCTGAAGGCAGATGTGGCACACCAAATCATCGTCCACTTCCAGGCGATAGTTATAAAGGTGGTTCTCCCAGGCGCGGTGAATCTGTCCACATTCAGAGCAAAGGGCCTCCAGAAGAGCTTCGCTCACCATGCCCGGGTCAACTCCCTCTCCCAGACTGCCCATTGCGCTCAGCTTCGGCTACACACGCACACGCACTCAGCGGCTTGGTTGCAGGGGTGTCCGCCCCATGGACGTCAGAGGCTGTGCGACTCCGGCAGGGGACGGCCACCCCCTGGTAGACGGTGTGACATCACTCTGAAGAAGAAGAAGTGAGGTAACTGTTCTGAATAAGAGAACGTGTTTGTGTGTATGCCATGTGTTGTGAGGATGAGATTATGTTGCAGAGCAGTGTGGGTTTACTCTTGCACATTAATCTGACAGTGTAATCTCTTGCTCTCTCGCCTGGAGCAATCTTTCAATCCCGCAGAGAGAGAATTATCTAGGATTGAGGCAGGGAGTCAAGAGGTTTTGATGTGAAAGTGAGAATGGGGGGCAAGAGAAGTGGACAAAAATAGATACTCTATAAGATTTGAATGTGGGGGGTGGGTGCGAACTCATCCAAGTCATTAAATACAAATATTAATCAAAACCTACTTGATTATAATTAAAATCATTCCTCTGAAGGCCCTGTTTCTAATTTTGATACATTGCAGATTTCAAGGAACAGTTCACATTCTTTCTGTATGGCAAATTCAAACCTCTACAACTTACTTTCTTCAGTGGAACATAAAAGGTGAATTTCTCAAGACTTTTCAGTATAACGAAGGTGAATGACTGGGCCTACAAAAAGCACCATAAATGTAACATAAAAGTGATTTGTTTGCTGTATTTCAAATCATACACTGGTTTAGTAGCCATTTTTCACAGAAAAGCTTGATATCTGTGTTTGCGCAAAGATATAGTCATACAGGAGAGGAAAAACATAAGGGTGAGTAAATATGACAGAATTTTCATTTTTCTGTGAACTACACCAGGTGGTTTTTAAACTGAGGTCTAAAAAAGTCTACAGAAAAACAAATAAATAAAATAAAATAAAATAGGTAACACTTTACAATAAGGTTCGTTAGTTAACAATTGTTTACGTTAGTTTTCATGAACTATCAATGAACAATACTTCTACAGCATTTGTTAATCTTAGTTAATGTTCATTTCAATATTTACTAATGCATTATTATTAGTTAATGCACTGTGATCTAACATAAACTAACAATGAACGACTGTATTTTTATAAACTACATTAACAAAGATTAATAAGTATTGTAATATGTGTATTATTCATTGTTTGTTCATGTTAGTTAATACATTATTGTTAACAAATGGAACCTTATTGTAAAGTATTAAAATAATTAAAAATAAAATAAAATGGTAACACTTTACAATATGGTTTCATTAGTTACTTTGAACTAAGAATTAACAATACTTCTACAGCATTTATTAATTTTAGTTAATATTTACGTTTACTAGAACTAGAAATAATAAACTGTATTTTTATTAGCTAACATTAACAAAGATTAATAAATACTGTAATATGTGTATTGTTAATTTTTTGTTCAGCTAACATTAACTAATGGAACTTTATTATAAAGTGTTACCAAAATAAAATAAAATAATAAAAACACTTTACAAAAATGTTTCATTAGTTAACTCCTTTAGTTAACATGAACTAAGAATAAACAATACTTCTACCGCATTTAATAATATTAGTTAATATTAATTTTGACTAATATTTACATTTCCTAATCCATTATTGATATATCAAAAGTTGTGCTTGTTAACATTAGTTAATGCTCTGTGAACTAACAATGAACAACTCTATTTTTTAAATAACATTAACAAAGATTAATAAATACCGTAATAAATGTATTGTTCATTGTTTGTTCATGTTAGTTAAGACATTATAACTAACGTTAACTAGTGGAACCTTATTGTAAAGTGCTAAATAAAATGACATAAGTAACAATTTTCAATAAGGTTAATTAGTTAACAACTTTAGTTAGCATGAACTAAGAATGAACAATACTTCTGCAGCACTTATTAATGTTAATTTCAGAATTTACTAATGCATTATTAAAATCAAAAGTTGTGTTTGTTAATATTAATGCACTGTGAATTATCATTAACAACGAACAACTGTATTGTCATTAAATAACATTAACTAATGGAGCCTTATTGTGTATATATATATAATAGCACACTAAGCTACAGTGAGCAGAAAAAACAAACAAATAATAAACCTTAGTCAGGCACCATAATTTAATTTTTGACATGAATCAAAACAAGGCTTTAAGGGATAGAAGTACAGTGCGTTCAATGGATTGTCGGCAAAAATGGAAAGTCGTGAGTTATGATTGTATGGTGTGTGCCATTATGAAGACTATAAGTCTATCCCTCATAGCCTCGTTTTTTTCGATTCAATATGCCGTCTGACCTGTTTAAGTTGTCTATGTATGTATTTTTCAGATAGTACTGCACACATAATTTTTTACACTACAAATTGGGCCTTTATATATAGAAATATAGCTCTGCCTTTTTCAGTTGTAGAATGGCAAATTTGGGGTCCGTAGCATCTAAAATTTGAACCCACCCCTGAACTAGTCTTTTAATACTTGTCTTTTCGAGGCCACCAAACAGCAGGGGGCATTCTATTGGGCCATCCTTCGCGTGTATTCACAGTATCCGACAGCTGTGCATCCGTGAGCAGCCCCACGCTTGGTCTGTCGACGGCATCTCCGTGACTACCTGCCTCTGTTTTTATCTTGCAGCTGGACATGAATAAAACATGAGGACACAAGGCTTCTCTGTTCCCACTACAAAGCCCTGTCAACATCTCATCAGACACACATACCCATGCTCGCTCGTCCCGCACACTGTAAATGTTTTAATGTGAATGGTCTGATCTAAACGAAGTAGCTTGTGCTTAAACCTCATCCCTTGGTAGCATGATGTGGGACTTCATTACATAAGGCTGGAATGCCTAATGGCCTTTGGGCATCTGCCATTCGTGTTTCTATTCTATGCTGGATTCTCTGATGACTTTTAATCACAAGGGAGTGTTTAGATATTGACCGCAAGGGCTGTTCAAGGCCACTCACTTGTTGTATCCTTGTATCTTTAGCTGCTTGTCACAGTTGTCTGTGTTCTCACTTGCAAAATGGCACATTCGCGCCTATCTGGCTGCCTGGCGGATGAAGAATTAAATGTTTGTTCAGCTGAACTGACATGGCAAAACAATGCAATTAATGCCTGATCTTTAAACATCTGCAAAGCAAGCATACAATATCTGACATGTTCAGTGTAGAATGATATGCACATTTCTTATTTATTGAGCAAACGGCTTTCAGTAGCATTCTGCAGTCCAGATCTATTCACAAAACCACCATTTTTGACACCCATCACGCATTGCTTTTCCAAATCAATACATTGACCTTATTTTTCAGAAAGGTTGTGCGTTTACAAACAGGTAGACAACAAAAATAAATTAACGGAGGGAGGGGGAGGAGAAATAACAGCGCTTTCTCTGTTGAATTAAAATGTCTGTGGATGCCACCTGCATGAATTGTCTCGTTTATAAGGCGTATCCAATCCGGATCTATGACACGCAAAAATATCGATATCTCATTATTTCTGGCACAGAGCGGCTCGCTGTAAATTTTTTCGTTTACTGTCTGTACATCGTCTGTACAATAGGCGACAATGACATCTTACAAAATGCGTGTAGTAATAAAGCATCGGCGGGTGATGATATGAGTATTTGAATAACATTACCTATTCGCGTTCCCCTCGGATGGTGTGAACTCTGGCCCCGAGAGGGGAGAATCATGGAGCTCAATCACATCCACCGCAGCTTGCCCGAGCCGCATCCGCACGTCAAAACACCCCAGTATCTGTCTTGTAGCGATGTCCGATTCGTGAAGGAATGGTTCTTTGGAGTCGACTCTTTTGAACGAGTCCGCTGAACCGGTTCCTGAAACTGGTCGGAATTATTAGTGCATGTATTGGACTGAATCGGACCGAGCGGCTCTCGAATCAAAATTGCCCGACTCGTTGAACCGAGAACAGTCTCTTTCAAAAATGTCCAGACAATGATAAAACCGAACTGAAGGATTTGAATTATTAATTAAGTTGTAATTAGGTTAGCTACTTTGTAGCCAAGTAGCAAAAATGTTACAAATAAAATATTCTGGAAATATGTTTATGACTTGATTTAATGACTTTTAGCAACAAAAAGCAAATGCAAACCAAAGTTGGTTTAAATACATAGGTTAATTTTTAAATTAGTACTAGTTTTTGTGTACATAATGTATTTGTGTACTGTGTATATTTATTATGTATATATGAAAAAATACACATGCATGTAAATTTTAAAGAAAAAAATTGTTTACATATTAAATGTTTATATATTATATAAATATATACATATAAATATTTTCTAAATGTATTCTGTATGTGTGTCTTTATATACACATAATAAATATACGCAACACACACACATATATAAACTTTCTTTGGGTGTGATTAATTGCGATTAATCGTTGCCCAGCACTATTTTAAATATAAGTCATTTATATTTGTTTAGCGGCCAAGAGATATAAAAGAATTTCATTTTTGCTTCTTGTAAATCCAAATCATATATTGTAAGTCCAGTTTCTGGCTTTCCTGGTTTAAGTAACAAATTAAACTGGGACGTATGACATTAATATAAACACTCTTGTTTATTAAAACTTAATAAATAGAGCATGTGCTGGAACGTTTTAGAGCATGTAATATGCCAAGCGACCATATAATGACGTAAAAAAAACACCGAATCATTCTTGAAACGCTTCATTCAGACGAACTGTTCAAAAGAACCGATTCGAGGAAATGAATCTGACTTCTGATCGCTACTATCGGACTCGGCATGGAGGCGGGCACTCACGCTGTCAATTGAATAGTAGGTGTGACCATGTGGCCGCCTGATTGAAATGCGATCGTGGAACACGACGTCAGGCAAATGTGGCAACTAAAATTTTGTTTTTAGATGCGTATAGAAATGTATTTATACAGAAAGGATTAATATATTTCGTTTGAATTTTACTGTTATGTTTTTACGTCCGTTACTTAGGTTAGGCTATGATCAAGGACTAAATCAAACGGGGTCCTTATTTGGGTCCTCAAGTATAGTAAATAACACCAGTTAACAAGCAGAGCCGAAACGAATTAGAATTTAACACTGAATGCGGTTTGAGTTTAGAATATATCATGGATGAAAGTGAACTAGAGAGGTATGACATTGCTAAAGATATTTTGGCTTAGAACTATTTTAGAGAGCTAATTTATGATGTTATGTTGAAAGTGTGACCCGGCTGAGTGCAGCTCTATTACAGGCAGTGAAGATGTACGGGTAATGTGTGGCTAGGTGTCCTAAGTAACACATGTAGCAGTCATCTCCGATATTTTAAAGGGAATTGTTTATATATTTAAATAACAGTTAGCCGTGTGCATAAGCAGTTGTAGGCTTTTGTGTTGTTAACAACGTAGTTGTAATTGAGTGCCACTGCCTTAAAGATCAAAACACTGTTAATACAAATAAAGCATTACAGAAATAAATACTGTCCCTGCAGTCAGAATTGACAATTAAACAGAAAGTACTTTAGGCCGTTAGGTTACAGTAGTAACGTTACAGTTACCCGTTTTTTTCGCTCATGCAAATATTTTTCCTCCAACAGGAAAGCAGTGGAGGAACTCCTTAAAGAAACTAGTCGAGCAAAAGTCCGTGCCGAGACGATGGGTGCTACTGGATGGTAAGTTTAATTTGCTGTCCTAGACACTTTTGCTTGTCCTTACAATTTAAAAGGCTGTATCTTTTATCTTAAAGATGGTTACATTGTTGTATTCTAGGATGAAATGTCCGCTGGGAAGCACAAACAAGCGTTTTCTGCTGAACACTCTTCGTTCTTCTGCTCTGACGCGTCAGCCTACGAATCAGCGCGCTTCTGAGAGGGAAAGAGATGAGCATAAGTACAAAAGAGCTTGTGAAAAACATCGTAACGCGGACTGTGAAAAGTGCAATCACAAAAAAGACTATACACATAGAAGATACCACTCTGACTCTCATTCACACACTTCAAAACACCGCTCTACCTCACACAGTCATTCATCATCCCGAAGCCACTCCCCACACCTCTCCCGGAAATCCAAAAGGACTCGATCTCGCTCACCAGTGCGGGACAGTTCACCAGATGTCAAAAAATACACTGACAGAGGGGGGAAATGATGTAACCGTGTTTGTAGTGTGTTTGTTTTGAGCGTACATGAGATCTTTACATGTCTTGGTTGTAGCAACACCTATGAATGCCAACAGTATGAAAGCATTCTCCAAATTTCCATTTGCCATCATATCCCTGAAAAATACAATTATTGTGTACTGCGAATTTCCCTTCAGGTTTGTTTTTCTTGTTCATTTAGGTATATAAATGTTTGTGTAAACATACTGTGTGAGTGTTTATATAATTTAGTGCTGTCAAGCGATTAATCGCGTCCAAAAATAAAAGTTTTTGTTTTGTTTACACAATATACGTGTGTGTACTGTTTATATTTATTATGTATATATAAATACACACATGCATGTATATATTTAGGAAAATGTTTTGTTGATATATTAAATATATTTATATATAGTATAAATGATATGAATGTAAATATATACATGTAAATACATGTATGAGTACACACTTCTATTTTGGATGCGATTAATCTTGATTACTCGTTTGACAGAACTGATACACAACTTAACAGCAATAAACATTGTTTTCGTAGCTACATTCGTAATCCAGCATGTATCAGCAATAATTTCTGTTTTCTCAGTAATAGTCTTTGCTTTTTAAACATTAGCGCTTGTGCAATAAACGCTAGTGTTTGTGAGCGATGTTGTCATTTTTCATTGCGAAGTGCCAGAATGAATTATTGCCCCTGAGATTTTCTTCAGTGGGCGTCTTAAACTTAAGTTTAAATGTCATTATCATTCCTTTGTGACGTGTTTGCCCAAGCTTTACTGTCGCCACTAAGCAAGCATGTTCTTATCGAAGCGTCTGAAAAGTAAAAAGGCGCAGTTTCCGTTTCACTTGGTTGCTCGCACCTCACCACGTGATAGTTAATGTGAAAATGCACATTTAATCAAAAACTACAGTATTAACACGTTTGGCGTTTTCCTTTAGTTTTGTAAGATGAAGCATCTTGTGGGTGTAGCTGTAGACCACTGGGTTTATCAATGTTTGATTACGTGTCGTTTTACATTACGCAATTGTACCATTATGATTTATCTGAACTCCCATTATCGAGTCGCACTTGGACATTTATAGCGACACATTACTCCTACTCAAACATACAAGTGGTTTCAGAACGCTTTTGCGTGTTCCCTAACTGGTTTATTGCGTTTTATCTGAAGTCTCAAAACGCGTTTTAATTGCTAGCCGATTTTATGTACCAGTGCCTTAAGTTGTGTATTTCCTTTTTGGCATGGCAAAGCTACATTACATATCACTTTACACCATTATCCCTCTCATAACCTTCCATGGATATGCTTCCAAATAGCGTCGTCTCACTCACGCTTCATAAAACCTTTTGTACTCTTTCAACACTGTAAAAATAGCCGTGGATAACGGTTTCCTTTCCTTTTTAAACGAGGTCATATATAAACACCATTAGGCGTCGTTATAAGGCTTGATTTGCGAGGAATGGATTTGCTTGAACTTTTATGATGGCGCATGAGAGCCCCATTAAGATAGGAGAGAAAGTGCCATTATTTTCATTTGAAGAGGTCCATGCAAACACAGAACTCTGCCATATAGTCTGAATTATTTGAAATGTTCTTGAATATAATAAAAGATTTAACATTTTGTTTAAAAAATAGATAAATAGATAGATACAATACTGTGCAAAAATCTTAGGCCACTAGTATTTTCATCAGCTAAAAAATGGTTTAAAGTCAGTTAAAGTCGGTCTTTTGCTGTAGTGTGTCAGTAGGAAATATCAGTTTACATTTCTAAACATTCATTTTGCTATTAATTATAATAATCCAGTGAGATTTTTGTATGGAGCACAGGCTGTCAGGTTGTCAGACTCCTTGTGCAAACAGAGATGTGATCTCTCCATCATTCAATCCAGTCTGTCTTAAGAAACAGAAAAACCGGAGACAGACTAAATCCAGAAGAACTGTGGCAACATCTCCAAGATGCTTTAAGAGACCTACACCTACAAAGCTACAGTACTGTTAAAATTTTTAGGCAGTTAGGCACATAAAAATGAGGATGCTGTCAAAAACAATGTCATAAATAGATTTTCTTTATCAATGAACTTCTATTAACTAAAATAAATAAGCATTTGATGTGACCATCCTTTGCGTTTAAAGCAGCTTTTGCCCTGTGTGCACTTGTGCATAGTTTTTCAGGTAGCTTTGGAGGTAGGTTACTTGAAACATCTTGGAGATGTTGCCACAGTTCTTCTGGATTTAGTCTGTCTCAGTTTTTCTGTTTCTTCATGTCATTCCAGAGACAGACTGGATGATGGTGAGATCAGATCTCTGTGTGGAGCACTGGCTGTTGTCAGACTCCTTGTGCAAACAAAAATCTCACTAGATTATTACAATAAATGGCAAACAGAATGTTTGGAAATGTAAACCGATATTTTTTACTGACACACTACAGCAAAAGATAGAAATAACTTACTTTAAACCGTTTTTTAGCTGGTGAAAATACTAGTGGTCTAAAACTTTTGCACAGTACTGTAGATAGATAGATTATTCACTATCTGAAGGTTGTAATAACGAATAATGATTTAAATGTTCTTTGTCTAAACGTTCATTTGTTTATAGATTCATTTTTTTATCGAGTAGAAAGGATATTCTGATAATTTACTTATTGTTGGGCAACGATTAATCGCGATTAATCGCATCCAAATATATATATTTTTTGTACATATGTGTGTGTACTGTGTATATTTATTGTGTGTAGATAAATACATAATAAATATACACAACACACACATAGATTATGTACACAAAACTTTTATTTTGGATGCGATTAATCGCGATTCATTTGCCCAGCACTTACTTTATACAAACTTCTTTATTTATACAAATGTATTAAGTTGAAAAGTCTTGCTAATTTAATTTCAGCCCTATTTAAAGATGAAGAAAAATTGGAAAGACAATAAAATGCGTACATTTATTTAATTTTATTTTTTGGGAAAAAAAGAAAGAAAAGAAAAAAGAGAGACTTGGAAATTCATGCTGCCCGTTTCTCCTTGGATCTGGCCTCTCCAAACATGGGACAACCTGGTGCGCTCACGTTGCGCACACATCTCATACTAATTGAGTTCTGTTTCACTCTTCATGTTAATTCGTTTACACCGAACAGCTCGTTTTTATTTATCCACGAGGGCTTTAGTTTAATGGTCCGTGGACGGGAGTGCTTAATGGCAGGTAAGCTTGGTTAAAGCAAAAAGCGGACAACATGTTGAGAAGTGTGCGTAATGGTTGTCCTTGTCACCAGTGTCCATAGATTTTACATAACAAGGGCTTAATGGTGCCTCTTGGTGTGTACATCTAGAAACCCTTTTTTTTACGAGAAAAAAGATTAACAAGTAAATTTTAAATCTTAACACATTCGGCCACAGGTGAAAATGCGCGTTTGAAATAACTTTATCATTACGTTTGAAACCTTGTGAAACCCCAACCACTTCGCACCCCGCTACACTCTTTAAAGCTGGTTCCAAAAGTTTATTTTCCCCGCAGCGAAGCCATAGAAAAAACACTTTGGATTCCCTAAACTTTCAGAGAAAGAACCGTTTTCCCAATATTCCCAAAGAACTTTTTAATAACATAAATAACTTTTTGTGCAGTAGAAAGTTTCCATGGAGGTTAAATGTTCTTCACAGAGCCATATATGCCATAAGCAATAATTTGTCTTTAAAGAAAATCAAAGTTCAGATATAGGTCTGGATTATTTTGCCTTTGATAAAGTGAGAATCGATCCCTTATCTACTCTATCGGAAGTTGCTTAGAGAATTCGAGCAATTTGAGAATGTTTTATCAACTTTTCCCCTGCATTTTAAGTCCCTTTCTTTCTACCCCTTCGGTGTTCATTGAAAAGAGCCAGTTTTTTTTTTTTTTTGCGGAGATCAGAGATACGGATTCCCCGATTCACCTGTCTTTGCAGTAGAGTCTAACAACTGCAGGTGTAGCACATATAGTCGCAGGCAAACAGAAAGTGTTTGCCAAGGGCATTGATTTGAGCATGGTCAGTTCTGTTCAATTATTGTCAAACCGCGGGGCAGTCGCAAGGAAACACGTACAGAATCTCCTGCCAGTTGACAGCTTTGTGTAAACAGTGAAACCAATGGTGCAGCAGGGTCACATGGTCACGGTGGCACACCTATGAGGCCCTCGAACGGCGCCAGACGCTCAGACTGCAGGTAGAGCAGAGGTCCTGATCAGGGGCAGGGCGCTGGCTCATGTGCTCGTGTACAGCACGCTTTCCCCGGTCTGTGGCAATCATGAATCGGGAAGAACACTATTACCCTCCTAACCATCTGTACAAGGACTCTTGCGCCTTCCAGAGACACCCCAACGAAGACTACAGCCAAAACCCTCCACCGTGTCTGTATATGAGTAGACAGACTCAGTCCGTCTACGCCTCACCGCCCTTGGGCGGTCAGGACCAGCCAAATCTTACCGACATTACTTCTTATAACATGTCGAGCCGGGATGATCTGGCTGGGCCTCATGTTCACCTTCCACAGACTCCACAGACATCTCTACAGACGCTCGGCGGTTACGGAGACTCTCTTGACCTGTGCGGGGATCGGAACAGATACCATTTGCCGTTCCCGTGGATGAAGTCAACGAAATCTCACACGCACGCCTGGAAAGGACAGTGGACAGGTAACTCTCGTACTTCGGCTATCAATCTTTAGGTCCACCAGTTAAGTTTGGATCAAATGAAAGCAGGCCCTAATGTCAAAATTCATGCTTATGATCTCCAAAGTGCTTAAAATCATTATGTTACAAGATTTCCTTTTGAAAGTATAAGATTTCCAATCATGCCATTTAGTTAAAATGAATATTTTCGTAGATTTTTAGAAAAAAGTACATCCGGAACCAGTGTTCTAAAAACGGACTAGGGTTCCCAAAGAGTCGCAGTTTACCACATGCTTAAATGCTAAAACGCGGGCCTGAAAAGTGTTATTGTGGTAAAAATCGTTACAGTAGGCATAATTGATCCCGTTTTTCTTGAGCAGTTATTCAGTACAGTTTAGGCCACACGCAAATTACCTTTTAAAATCGCCCATAAGAAGAAAATGGTAAGAAAGGAAGTAAGGAAAGTTAGTTTTTTGTTTATTTACTTTTGTCTAATAGTCTAGACATTTTGTACTGCACACAACTGATGAGTTTTAGTTGCCTGATTATTTTTATTAACATTCACATAATTCCATGAACAACATTATTAATTATATTTATTGTAAAATGTTACGATTATTAAATATTGTAATAAAATACTATATAAATAGTAAAATTACAAGTATAAACATAGCATTATATAAACAGGTCCCTATATAGTATATAGAAAGAATTTGTCATGTAACATTATTATTAAAATTTATATTTAATAATATTATTTTGGGTTTAAAATAACGACCCGATGAACATAAATGTGACCCTGGACCACAAAACCAGTCTGATATTTTATATTTGTAGCAATAGCCAAAAATACATTGTGTGGATAAGAATTATAATTTTTTCGTTTATGATCATGTAAAGATAATGCTCCATGAAAATATTTTGTACATTTCCTACCGTAAATATATCAAAACTTATTTTTTGATTAGTAATAGGCATGTTCAAGAACTTCATTTGGACAACTTTAAAGGCGATTTTCTCAATATTTTGATTTTTTTTTTTCAGATTTTCAAATAGTTTTATCTCGGCCAAATATTGTCCTATCCTAACAAACCATTCATCAATGGAAAGCTATTTTATTCAGCTTTCAGATGATGTATGAATCTGAATTTACAAAAATTTACCCTTATGACTGGTTTTGTGGTTCAAGTCCACAAATATTACTTTACACTTGCAAGGTCTCCTTTTTTTGGAACATTTTATGGCAATAAAAATGAATTATATCTTGGTTTCTTTTATTTTAAACAAATGCAATTTTTAAGACGAATTTTAATTCCTCGAATAGTATTTGATTAGAAAACGAAAAGAGAAGATTACCCTTCGTCGGACAAAACAGTTCTGTAAAAGATTGCTAGCGGTGAATGGACGTCAAATTTCACCAAGTGAGTGATAATATAGCCTATTTTACGTTAACTATAACAACTTTCATTCGAGACAATGCTTATATACAACATTTCTTGTCAATAAATCTAAAAAATATCACACGTACTGAAATAAAACTTCGAGTACTTAAAGTAATTAAATACACAGCATTTTCATTTAGTTTTAGGTAGTGCTCGTTTTACATAAAGTAAACGGAATTCAATTAGGAGGTTCTGACCTTTGAGTTGACACCCTTGAGTTTTACTTCACATAACGCCCTGATCAAACATTCAGATAACTTTTAAACTGCAATATCCTCAGAAGCAGATGGTGTGACTGTGTCAAAACAAACAAAAAAAAAAACACGACCTTACTAAAATGTAATGTAATTCCTGTAATTCTTTTTAGGCCCTTACATGGTCGAAGCCGAGGAAAACAAGCGCACACGGACAGCTTACACCAGAGCACAGCTGCTCGAACTTGAGAAAGAGTTTCTCTTCAACAAGTACATCTCACGCCCACGCCGTGTGGAGCTGGCGCTCACCCTCAGCCTCACCGAGAGACACATCAAGATCTGGTTCCAAAACCGACGCATGAAGTGGAAAAAGGAGGAAGACAAGAGGAGAGCCAGAGGAGTGGATCCCGAACAGGATTCCTCCATCACGTCCGGAGATCTTAAGGATGAGTTGTGTGTCGCTCCAGGAACTCTAACGGGACCCCCCTCACCCCTGCACTCTCATGTGCCTCCTGTCCCACAAGACTCGTAAAACAAACACTGTCCAAAAGAGACGTGTGTCATCAGCACAATCTATCAGCCTGCCATCAACGATTGGAACTATAAGCGTGCCACATTGTCTCATTCTGACAATCACAGCAGTCAAATCCTGTAAATCTGTACAGTACAACTAAAAGATTGACAGTAGGGGGCGATCTCAGTTGTGTGAGAGGCGAAGCTTCCGTGGAGTCATTTTTTTGGGAAGGTGTTTTTGTGTAATAGAAATGCATGACGTTATTGAAACAAATGTTCGTTATCAAATATATTGTTATTGACATAACTATAATTGATATGTATTCGTATTTATAGATAGACCATGAATAGTCAGATACAAATGAATATATTTCTTATGAATTTCTTTCAATAACATTCATACTATTTATGCAGCTACTACTAAACAAATTAAAAGCATGTGTGCAGTGTGGCGTCATGTCATTTGTTTTAATTTAGTGCAAATTAGTAAAACAAAGCAACCCATAAAGGACAATCCAACATTCTAAAAAAAGCGGAAATAATATGGGCGAGACTTCCGGTTCATTAGCCGTTATAGGGAAATAACGAGAAGAAACAACGTGCAGTAAAAGGTAAAAGTGCACTACAAACCAGTTTGCTTATAATTAAGATAATACATTAAAATAATATGGAAAGACGCGTCTATTTGCAATATCAAGCAGCAAAATGAACTGATTTGTACAGCTAAAAATAGCTGGACTTGGATGAGACTGGAAGCCAGACCCATAATATTTACAAATGGCCGCACCCACTCTTACAGGAAAAATAAGGTGGATACATACTGCCGATTAATAATTAATTTTTAATTTAATTTTTTTTTTTACTGATTTTATAACCCAAAGTTTATGACAACAACAACACAGTTCTAATGGATTTATTGAAATTTGCTTTGGCAGCATATCTGTTCGCGCATTTTTAGGATCATTATGAGGGTACTTTGACAAAAACATAAGTACCGCCACTTTTATCACTCCACTTTATTATAGATTTACAGAGCTTCACAAAACAGTAAACGTTTTTTACTGTGTCAGTGGCGACAAAAACCCAGCTAAAAGGGAAAGATGTTAAAACTTTGGCTAACGTTCCGGCAAGGTTCTCTCAAAGATATGAACAAACATTCTTTCAGTGACGTTAATAGAAAGTTCATTCAAAGTTATCTAGTCTTTAATAACGTTCTCAAAACGTTACATCTTTGGAACGTTTTTATTAAACATTTCAGTACTTCTAGTTTCAGAAGGTTCATAGAACGTTTAAAAGTAATTTTCCCATCACGTTTGCAAAATGATATAATAGAACATTCTCTTAATGTTTTTCTCTAACGGTCAAATAACCAAGAAAAAAACTGAAGAACGTTTTTAACGTTGACAGGAAATCCAGAAATAACGTTTTCATAACTCTTTCGAACAAATTTTTGTTACTGCATAATATGTGAATCGATTCTTTTATAAGCATATACTTATTTTTGTTACCTATTAAAGAAATACACAATCAAGTAGAGAGATGCTGTAAACACTTTTGTAATGGTGACTTGAGTTACAGCTTGGTTTGAATTTCAGACAAAACAATATTGCGTAACCTAAGGCTACAGATTTTTTTAACCTCTTCGATTGCACGCTCTCGTTCTGTTGCACGGTCATTCTTCAGTCGTTCGGACAGTTGATGCACAATATCAGCTTTGTTGTTGAGACGAGCACAGATGACAAAAGGGAAGCCAAAGTGCTCCTTGTACTCCGAGTTTAGTCGGTACATTTGCAGAAACTCTGCGGAATCTAGTGTGGTCATGCCGGCTTGACTCTGCTCTTCTTGAGACTCGCGTGTTAGAGTCCCGCTCTGGAGATCCCGGCCCGCCAAATCAGGATGACACCGCAAAATGCCCTCTTTACCTAAACACATTTAACGTATTTAACCAGTAAATAAACTATTGTGTTTAAAATATTAAGAAACCTGATTTTAGTAAATAGTCAAAGCAGAAAAAAATAGCCTACCTGAGTCTGGTAGACTATGAATGAACTCCGTTATGTGAGCCTCGATATCTGCAAGATCTTTGAATGGCCGGTGTGACCATACTGCAGCCGAAATGAGAGGGCATTTCTCAACCACATTACCGAACAGTTTCACAAAATCCTCGTATGGTAGAGCATTTACAACGTTTATGTCCATGGCTCCGGCGCGTGTCCTCTATAAACTGTAGACTACTGGAAATGGCGAAAGCCAACACTGGACAAGGTCAACGTCCGTTGGGGCAACTACTAGTGACTGGTGCCATTTAAATATCCGTAGCCTAGTTGTCTCACTGTGACGCACTAAGGAGGATGAATACCATCATTACACACTACAGGTATGTTTATTGGGGATTATATATTTAATTCAAGAGTCCGCCAGTTTGAGTGTAGACCTATCGACTCAAATCTCTTGGTTTTCGTAGAAATGGTTTTCTTCGTATCTCTGTTCATGTGTTTTTGTATTCACCACCATTACTAATTAGCATTAATTTGGCTAATGAGCAGAAAAAGTCATGTGTAAAAAAAAAATTAAAGGGATAGTTCACCCACAAAAATAAATCTGTCATTAATTACTCACCCTCAGGCAAAAGACCTTCGATCCTCTTCGGAACACAAATTAAGATATTTTTGATAAAATCCAAAAGCTTTCTAATCCTGACAGCAACGCAACTACCACATTCAAGGGCCAGAAAGGTAGTAAGAACATCATTAAAATAGTCCATGTGACATCAGTGGTTCGACCTTAATTTTCTAAAGTTATGAGAATCCCTTTTGTGCACAAAGAAAGCAAAAATAATGTCTTTATTCAACAATTTCTACTTTTCGGTGTCAGTCTTCGATGCATGTTCACTAGAGTACCACAACACATATTCTCGTAGCTCCATAAAATTATGGTTAAACCACTGACGTCACATGGACTATTTTAACGATGTCATTACTAGCTTTCTGCGCCTTGAACTTGGTAGTTGCGTTGCTGTCTATGCAGGGTCAGAAAGCTTTCAGATTTCATTAATCAATATCTTAATTTGTGTTTCAAAGATGAACAAACCCTTTATGGGTTTGGAACGACAAGAGGGTGAGTAATTAATGACAGAAATTTTGGTTGAACAATTCCTTTAAGTAAAACAGCTTCACTAAACAAACTACACATCACAGAAATGTCTTAAATAGGCTATGGATTATAAACATTAAATAAAGATTAAAGACTAAACACTAGTTATCCTTCTTATTGTTTGCTGTACAGATAATGGTTTTGGTTAATATTTTACAGATATTTGAGTTTAGATTTTGCTTTGAAATGTAATGTTCTGTAAATATGTATGTTGTATCATGACAATGTAAATATTGAGAGCATGATATAATAGGTCTGATAACAATTGAAATGGGTTGTACAACAAAGTTTAAAACAAATAATGAGTAAGAGGTTTTCCTAGTCTTGTGGTTAATATTCTGACTCCCTCTCTTCTGAAATGTTACTACACCACTGGTGTCACTAGATGATGCACTGTGGCGCCACCCTCTGTAAATTTATGACATTAACACCTTCATACACAAAGTCCTTTTCCATTTAAAACACTATGACGTTACAAAGAATCATAAGACACAAAATGCACAATTTGTATTGTGTTTTATTTGCTGTTTTTGCATCTTACACCTTACAAATATTTATTAGCTTTAAGAAACATTTTACAGTTTGTATCTCACATTAAAATAACTCCTTAATTATCTATCTTATATTAACTCCTTTAATTATCATCCCCACTTAATTACTGTCTCAGTGGACTGAAAAAGTTAGAAATGCTTAACTTAAACAGTAATGGTGTTTGAACTTTGCTGATTTTGAGTTGATGACTGTTAGAAAGACACTGAAATGTAAGTTATAAACATTGTTTATAAAAAGTCTGCACAAATGTGAAAATTAAATTTCTGTTAAGCACAAGCATAACTAAGCATACTGTATACTGTTCTTATTACATAATACTATTTAAAGAATAATGATTAAACCGTATATGTCTATATGTCTCCAAGATAATTGAATAAATATGATGAAAATAAAATAAAGTTTTTGTTATAAAAATACAGCAACTTCATCTGCAGCAAAAATAAAGAATTCATAATCTGTTGTACTTCTCTTCACTTGTAAACCTTCATTGTGGAGTACAGAAGCAGGTTATTCAGCTGTTACAGTGGTAAGGTACAATTTCTAGAATTCTAATTAAAATTGGGAAGGTTTGTTATTTATATATATATATATATATATATATATATATATATATGTTTTAAAGTTCCTAAAGAAGCTTCCTGCACAAAACAACATTCAAATACTGTCTGCTATTAATTACAGTGTTAACACTCATGGAAAAAACTGAAAATTTGTTAATTCCTTCCACATTTTCTCTTAGAAGTTAAAAATGCTACGTGTAAGTACCTATTAATGGAAGCACAAGTTATGCATTATGTTTTCCTAATGCAAGGTCTCGTTCGTTCAAAGGACAGATTCTGTTCTTACTGATCCAGGGTTGTCCACAGCTTCATTTCATCTGAATTCTCAGAGTCGGACTGGAAGACATCCTGTTTTTTTTCAATCGATGTCGCATCAGGGGTCACAGGTGTGTTCTGGTATATTATGTCATTGTACCAGTATCCTCCAACATTGTAATACAGCTGTAGACAGATATGACATTAAGTGTGCATCCACCAACAATTTAGCCCATTTAAAAAAAAAAAAAAACATTTTTCATATAAAAGTCACCCTCTCTTCCAAAGCAGCCAGCTCTTTTTCCATGAAAGCCACAAGCTTGGAGAAACAAGGCCGGTCAACAGGATCAAGCATCCAGCAGCGACACATTACCTTGTAACTAAAAAAAACACAAACATTTTTAAAATATCATTCCCCAGTATTTTATAAAATACTATATCCATTTTATTTTTACTGTAACAGATTTGTAAATTTAATGTGTCTGGCTTCCGGTCTCATCCGCT